>OMNW01013277.1:67799-80078 GCA_900303245.1 Selene dorsalis | reverse complement strand
AATGATCAGGTTAATAAACCTCAGAAAATCTTTGATAAATCAAATATATTCTGTTAATAATCTGATAAAGATGCTTTATTTAAAACGAAATGTTCAGTGTTTTTTATTTATCACAGATGTTGACACGTACCTGAGCTGTTTGAACCAGTTCGTTGATGAGGTGGACTGCATGGTGGCAGTGGTCGGGCTGGCCCATCACCTGAGCAACACGGTCAGGGCTGACTCCATCATCTGCACAAGTGCAAGAAGAAAAAAGGTCTTAATCTGCTCTGGGATCGTGCACATATTTACTGATGGGTGCTACATGAGACCAAAAGTCTTCATATATTTATTCTAATCTAAACATTGGGCAGGTTTGAATTTCACAGCTGGAGTGAGTAGTGAATAAAAATGCTGACCGCGGACGATCAAACTGGGCTAAACATCACCGTCTATGAATTCTGATGATTGTGGAGCTCTGCCTGGAGCTCGATTACTCTGCATTTCCTACCAGCTGTCAGGCACTGCACCTCCCACCAGGATAAACCAGGTCAGGACTTCCTACTGCAGCGAAGCATTACTGTTGTCCTTCAGTTACAACTGCATTTGCCAAATGGCCAACTGTTTGCATTGTAATGTGTAATTTATGTGAGAGAGGGGTACCTGCTGTGGATAACGACAGTGCAGATTCTGATTCATTAATCTTTATTCCATGTGATATTTCCACCACTAGATGCATTATATTTCCTACAGAAAGCGATATTTTCCTCCACTCTGGATATGACAGACAGTCATGCATATACTTAAACTGGATTTGCAACAAGGCAACATTTATTTCACCCTCTATCCTTGAGTAACCATCCATGTAGTCAGCATGTTTTCATTCATTCACTCACTGCAACAGAGGCTATAAATCTGTGGTACCAAAAAGAAGAAGACCAGTGAGATTTATATTTACTCCACCTAACTATGAACAATTTCAACTGGCAGCCCTGACCTCTGACCTACCACAGCTTTCGCCGTGCCCATGTTGAATCTCCATAGTCGTCAATGTACAGTTCTATTCTTGAAAAGGCACTTGTCAACTATCCCACCATCCTTACCCTGTTTGAACTGGATCCTGACCCCAGCATCGTTCTGAATCTTCTTGATCATCTCTCCATTCCTGCCGATGATGATGCCCACAGCAAATCTGGGCACAACCACCTGCACAGAAAAAATGGTTCAGGTAAGAAAAACGTTCCTCCTTCTGGATAAATAAATGAACAAATGTCCAGTATTTGAAAAACAGAGGGGGTGGGCTCTCACATCCAGACTGCTCCCCCCCATTTTGGATCCAAAGTCTGCTCTGCCAGCCCTGAAGTCTCCTTGGTCCTTATCCCGAATCAGCTTCACCACAAGTTCACGGGCTTGCTACACAGCAGATTAAACGACACCAAAATGCTAATAAATAACATTTTTTGACATAAAACAAAGCAAAAGTTCAGCCTCTCAATAAACACAAAGAGGTTTTCAAATGTTTGAGCGTAAGATTGAAGGCGTAAAATGTGTAAAATTGAGTGTAAACTGGAAAAGATAGCAGCACACACTGAGTTCCTCTGAGACTGACCTGCACTTTGTGGGGATCCCCAGTGATTCTCAGGGGCTTGTCTGCTCCAGTGGGCATGGGGTCATCCTGAATCATTATCATCTGCACTCCTGTTCTCTCCTGCAGGGGTACAATCAGTCAGGAGCAGAAACAAGAGTTACCTGGGGCCCAAAAGACCACTCACTCTAAAGGGTGGAAATTTGGTCAGGTCTCAAAGAGCAGGTTTTATTTTTGATCTAGGCTGACAGTCAATCCACAATGAGCATGTGAGAACATATTTCAAATAAAAGTCTTGTAAAACAAAACTGAAATGCAATTTGTGCAGATTAAAACCAAATACAAAAAATCATCTGCACTATTAAACATCTTTGCAAAGAAAAAATTCTGCCAGTTAATTTTGCGAAAAAGAAAATACACATGACCACAATCATCAATATGACTTTTTATGTGAATAAGTGCAAATAAATGTGTGTGTATCTACAAAGAAGTGCAATTGAGGTGTAAGGCTACAGGGTTGTTGTTGTTAAGAAAACTCCATGAAAGCAAATCAGATTTTTTTTTTAGGGAACCTGTTTCCAGCCACAGATGTGGAGTGCTACTAGGTATTTACAGCATGGGTTGGTGTATATGTGGGATCGACTAAAAATAAAGCGCAGTGCCCATGTTCGTTGCAGTGAAGATCATGTCACCCAGGGCACTGCCGTGTAGGTTTTTAATAGCTGTTATAACAACAACAGTGGAGCTCCAAGGTACAGAGGACTATCAGGCTTAAGCTACACAGACCTGGGTTTAACAACAGACTTATCACTGTAGAGACTGTGGACCAATCAATTATGAAACAAAATATGAGACAGCTGAGAAAAATTAGCAGTGGACACAGGAACAGGGACCGTGGTTACAAGTTGTCTTCCTCATTCTCTCAGTGTTTTCTATTTGTAGCTCTAAGGTCAACCACCTGATATAGAAACTATAACATTAAGAAGTGTCCACAGTCCTGTAAACTTTATTCCTGATCTGACTTTGACTTGATGTTCTCAAATGCTTTCAAACTGTTTGTTTCAGGTCGAATGTTTATGACTTATCAAGCAAGTTATCCAGTGAAATTCATTTTTACATCCTTGTGGTTGATTTCCAACATGATTAATTTGGCTTTGGTGTAGGGAAGCTATATGACAGGACAAACTCAGCTTGTTTTGTGCATATTCCTGCAACAAATTAGTGACTGCAGTGCCAAGGATGGTTACAGAACAATGGACACTCTGGATTGTAGCTTTTACCTTCTCTTCTCTTTCAGTTATCTCTCTTTTCCCCCCTATTTATTCTATTTTAGTGTTTTATTCATAACATGTACATAGTTCATATGGATGTCTATAGTATAGATTTTTCTTATGTTCTTGTTATATTGCTCTTCTATGCCTTTGTATGTATGTATGTCTGCGCTACTTGATATTTATAATAGTCTAATATGTGGTTAAAGTAAGTGGGTTCAACTGGACCTGATTAAATCTGTTAGTTCATCTAGTCAGTCACTAGTTCACAGAGTCTTCCACAATGGCTGAACAATGAATTTAACTGGAAGCGCAAAACGTTCAGTGTGGCCCACTGTCACACCTGCAGCTGTTTGATGGTTTCTCCTCCTTTGCCGATGACCAGGCCGACTTTGTTGGCAGGGATGAGGATCTGTTGGATGGAGCTGTTGCCGTCCATGTCGTTGTGGAAGCCTGGACCATAGCGACACTGCTCCACGATCTCACTCAGCAGCCTCTTGGCCTGTCTGTCGGGGGGGTGGAGTGAAGACCGTGAGGCACATTCGTCACCACAGCTACAGACTGTGCACAAAAACTGTTCTGTGTCACATTTCTCTTTGTCGAACACTGAAAGAGGAGTCCAGGTGATTAAGAGGCAATGTGAAAAGAGATGTGAGTTCGTGGCCTCTCTGTCACAACAAGAGAGCACACTTTCTGTGTAGTTTCAGGAAATCTGTCAAAGTTGAGAACTGAAAGAAAAGTCTGTCTGCCACTGTTAATGCTTGACACAGACTGGTCTGAGACAATTGTCTTCACACCAGAGAGACTACATAAATCTTGAGGCATCAGAGCTGTGTTTTAGATGTGGTGTAGAGGAGACCTTCCTTACAAGATTTACCTTTGCATTAGACCCAGAACCTTCTTGTATTAAGATGTTTTACAAACCCGAAAGGTTTAGGATTATGTGGAAATGTACATACAACAAAGTTCTGCCATATTTTAACTATATGGACACACTGCAAACACTAGTTTCAGCTGTGACACAAAATATGTCATTACTATTGATCAGCTACAAGATCGTTATAGGGAGGGACTTTGGAGCTGTGTTTGTAGTTTAAAAATTAAATGTTTAAAAAGTCGCGACTTACTCGATGTTCTCTGGGCTGCCAGTGAGAGTGCAGGGTCTGTCCAACATGCCTCCACTGTCTGTGACAAAATCAGAAAATCAGAGAAACTGCAAAATCTCACAAACAAAAGAATGAGTAGTCAACCATATGGCCAAGTCGATTTTTTTTTTCATACAGTTCAAAAATTACAAATTTCACAATCTGTACAACACATGACGCCCTCTGTTCTTCCACCCCACGTTTGTATAAGGAAAAACTTCTCAAAGAGAAACCTCAAAAAAGACCAACAGAGGCGCTATCTCTCTTCCAGGAACTGTGACATGTGATATACATGTCATGTGTACAGCATATACCAAAATAGAAACATATTGCAAACATATGAAGAATGTGGCTCTTGAGGAGCGCCAAGCCACTTCCACTCGTTTAATTTACAAAATGCTCAGTCACCTACTTCATATTTGTGATGTTGTTTTGGTTGTTGCTAGTTTTAAGATGAATAAAACTGACTATGGAAATTACACCCAATACTTTCGCACATGTTTTAAGAAACACCATGTGCCTCAATTTAAAAAATAGACTGATTTAGCAAGTTAAAGTTGTAGGAATCTTGAATTTGCTCCTGTGTGTTCAAGTCCCATATACCAATATGCAGACATTTGTTGTTCTATTAAACACCATATTTTTAACTTCAGAATAAAATCATCAGGATGAAATGACAACTTTTTGGTGGGCTCCAGCCAAGAGGACACATGTTTCCCTTGTATGGCTGTTGCCTTTGATAACGTGTTTGTTCAAAACTTACCTGAAGCAATTTGGATCTTACATCCTGATTCCAGTTGAATTCTTGAGATCTGTTCTCCTCCTTTTCCAATGACTGAGAGGAGGGGGAGATGACCAGTGTTTAGCCTTTTTGAATTTAGATCGAGGCTCAGAGCAGTGACCCAAAAACTGAGCAGAATGTCAATACTGGTGATTACATGTCAAACATTAGCACTGGCTATAAATGAACTCAAGGGCTACTTACTGAAGCCCACCATCTTATCAGGCACTTTGAAGTCTTCTGTTGTGAAAGCCCTGCAAGAGATTAGGACACGATTAACAACTCAGACCCAAGATAATGATCAGTGCAACATTTTATCAATTTTTAATATAAATATATATCAAACCTGTATTTTAATTTATAAATATGTGCATCTGCCTGCTTAACTTTCCATGCCTTGTAAAGATTTTTTTCAGCCTAACAGTGATGTTCATAAGTGCTATACTAGACGTGCCAAATGTTTATGACTTCCAGTGTTTCATACCAGGCTCAGTCAGTTCTCTATTAGATATAAAGAGGCTCAGCTTTGGAACAGTCACATTCAAATTGCATCTCAGTCCACCTCACTTCATGAAACATCAAACATAGGCTTCGATCCGATCTGATGAACCAAACTCTTCAAACTGTTCATACTCAACTATAATTGACCCTCCTCTTTCCACTGTAAGGATTTAGTTGAACAGGAGTGTGCTTTGGAACATGCGTATACAGTCACACACAGACAGACACACACACACACTTATGCTCTCACTCACAAATTTATATCATGTGATTTCTGAGTTACTTTGAGTTTCTTTGTTTGTTTACTGCTTTGGACTTTCTACTTTTGTGCTTCATGCTGAGATTCCCTCTATAAGCTTTTCCAGGGTTTATTTAATTTCACCAGCACAATCTGCTTGTTGTATCTTAGCTACTTTGCTTGCTTGTTTATATTATTTTGCAAAACAAAGACAAAAAAACACAGACCCAACACTTGACTCTGTAACAACTGTGTTTATAAAATAAATAGATAAACATGGCGCTCTGACTACTGAGGCTGCAAACTATGATTTATCTCCTTTTTTTTTTTTTTTTAATCAATTTATAGATTCATTTCTAAATGGCCTGGTCTATAACAAGTCAGAGATAAGTGGGTTATTACTACAAAATACTTACATCTGAGAAACTGGGACCAGATAAGTTTTATCATCTTTATTCTTCAAGGAAATTAATCAAACAATTATCAAAATTGTTACAAAATTATTTTCTATCCATTTATGAATCAATGATTGTTGTTAAACAGACATACATATGGGAACATTTTTTTTTTTAATGCCATCACACCGTTTGTGTTTTTCAGCACAAAATAAAATTAATATCTTTTAGGCCTTTGACAGTGAGACACAACAACCTATGATTGATGATGACGGGAGAATTAAGAATGTGATTAAAAGGCAATTTGACTTGAAGCAGATGAAATGCTATAAATACATCAAAAGTGCATTAAAATAAATGGAGTGAGTTTGCTCTGCTCACCTTTGATGCACCATTGTACCAAGGTGGTTTCCCACTGAGAGAGAGGAGAAGAAAGCAAACCAATTACCAGGAGGAAAAAAAGTGAAATCATGGCTAAAAATAATATTTTAAATATCTGCAGAAGTGAAGGCCAACAAAGCAGCAAAATGAGAATGAACGATCGGTGCTGGAGGGGGGGGCAGGAGCAGATGGATATGGTCCTGCCAATCCTCCGTGTTTGTGTCTGACCCCCACAGCAGGGGGCTTTCACCAGCATGGAAATCAGGCCTGCGAGCATATGAGTGAGTGTTTCAATCAGAGCCGCTCAGAAAGAGAGAATGGCGGCAGCTGGGTCAGTGGCTGCTGCTGCTGAATTGAATTTTGACAGGTAGCACCGAGCAAGGGTCCTGCAGGGTCACCGGAGGATGTGCTGCCACAGACGTGAACACCTGAGTTGATATCTAGCAGGTTCAATCAATTTTATGGTCGTTTGCACTGATTTCACTTCTTCTGGAAATGCACTGGGGTTAACGCCTGAGGATGGAACAGCTATGAATACAAAAAAGGAGGAGTACTGAATTCATACAAGGACAAGGCTGCAAGATAAAGTGCGAGCGCTGTGAGTGAATTTGTGTTCTTGTACATTTGATAATTGGATGCTGAGAACTACCTGCGGAGCTACACAGACACCTTTTCTGTAATTTTCCCCTGCGCTGTGGGACAACCTCGACTGAGGAAAATCTGAGGACAAGCTGTTGCAAAACAACAACAACAGCATGTCAAACAAATCTAAACCAGAATGATTGAATGATTTATCTACCCATGCATTCAGGGGCTGAAATATCATACCAACAGGTATGACAAGATAGGAGGAGGACTCCATAAATGACTAGTGTTCCCACTTCATGGATATGAAAATCGATCAAATCTTTGTTTTGTGTGAGATCAGATGACATTTTCCTACTACACCACACTTTCAGATACCCAATTCTCCACAAATCGATGAAAATAAAAAAATAAAAAAACTACTGCTCACTTCACAGATGACTGTTTCCCCCACGTAGCACCGCCTGAGGAGCACTGCAGCCTTTTTCTCAATAGTTCACAAAATCATCAATTAAATATCTAATCCATTCATAAATGGCACACAGGTGGAGAAACTGATCCGTTACCACCAGTGTAGACGAAGAGGAGTTTGGCGAGGATTTAAGGTAAAGTCTCACAGGGATATTTCCTAGTTTATTACTTCAATAAAACAACAATAAGTTCTGTTCAAACCGAGTCAATGTTTCAGGAATAATACAAACACATCACATCTCTGCAGAGCCTCAAACCGGTACTGAGTCAGTGTTGTTAGGGCAAGCTTATTCAACATTACATGCAGATTTAAGTTTGACATTATAAATGTCAAGGTAAAGCGAGTTTTTCTGGGTTTTCAACCAAACATCCCATCCCCTCATCCCTTGAGGTCAAGAGAATATGATTGGCAGGATGGGCTCTGTCACACCACAATGCTTATGGTGTGTAATGTGACATGTTTGACTGTTATCAAGAAAAAAAAAGCTCCTGCGGTTGAAATTTGGGTTTAATTTATAATGATATCAAATAACTTAAAAGTTTTAGGGTAAACATTTTAGGATGGGAGGTGAAAAACCCCTGAAGATACCCAAACAAACAGTTTAAACACGCAGAAGACAACTATATTTCATCGGGAGGACGGTGTTTTATAAAGGTGTTCACATACATGCTAGGCAGGATCAGTGATTTCTGTGTGTGTGTGTGGGAGAAAGGCTTACCTCCATTGTCTAGTGAACGTTTTTGGCCTCCAAAGCCATAGAGGGAGGGGTCTATGACTGGAGAGGAATTGTTCATGTTGGGCATCTGGTCTCCTCCCATCTTGGCTGCCATCTGGGTGTGCAATGGAATAAAAGGTTGGGGGGAAAAAAAAGGAAAAAAAAAAGTGGATAAGTGACGATATTCTTTAATACATTTCCTTTCCAAGACATCATCAAGGACAAACCTTCAAGATAAGTGTGACATGTTCCCTTTTTCTTGCTTTCATCAAGCATCAAGTTTGTTGTGAGGCCTGCTGTGGAGCGTTATCTGTTTGACAGCGGCTGAAAATTGCACTTTGTACAATATTAGAGGAGCTGGAAAGCAGCCCGCTACAGTTCTTGTTGAGACTACTGACACCGGTGTTTTCCTTCAAACATCTGTCATGTGCCAGCACTCACCGACCAAACTGGCTTTTTCATGCTTTGGCTGACAAATGACACAAACCTGTGCGACGCACGGCACCATCTTCGACTGACTGAATCTTCCAGTATACGAGTTGCCTGAAAGTTACGATAGCTGTCTACACACACACACACCGACACAAAAAACACATTTCCAGTTCCTCACTTCAAGCCTGAAGTATCAGCTGTTTGTACATGTGATAGGAAGCTATAATAAAGATTTTATTCACACACTGGTACCACAGGGGTTATTCCTTACAAGCTGTAGTTTGCGCTAGTTTCATATTTGACTGCTGTTTCTGTACATTTGGATAAAAACCAAGTAATTCTCATGGGCTAACACCAACAATGTTATGTTCTCTGATTATTGTGACAAATATAAACATGTTTTCCACACACAGCTGTATAAGAGCTTGCCTACAATGAAAACATTCTCAAATAGTCATATAAATATAGAAATATGTAATGAAATAAAAACAAAAAAACAAAAGCCAGCAGTTTTTACTTTCACAACCAAATGTATAGAGGCTTAACGCCCCCTCACTCATCGTGTCATGTGAGAAGACAGGGCTATTAAAAGTTCATCATATGCTTCATTTTTACACCCAGATCGAAATCAGTGGCTGACTCATGGAATGATCTCTACATTTCTTCACCGTACCACACATACATTACTTGACGTTCCTCGGACGGAAAGTGTACAGCTGCTTACACGGGGCACTTATTTGCATTACAGCTTAGCTAAAAATCAATCTATGTCTATTTTCAAGATCATCCACTTGCCGACCTAAAGCTTGTCTTCTGCGGTGATGGACACTTAAATCTTCAGTTTCGCTGCACGAGAGTGCCAGCAGCGTTTTCCACTCCCCTGTTAATCTGCCACTTCTCCTACCATACAAAAGTATAGCATTTCAGAAAATTACACTAAATTGACATCTGTGCCTGCCTGGAATTTTTTTTTTCCATAATATGAAAATATATTGACGGCAATTAGAGTCTTCCATCACCTTCAGGGATGATTATCTACTTCAGAGCACGCCGGTGGAAGCGAGAGGGGTGCAATGGAAATAAGGAGGCAGGAGAGGAAGCAGGTGTGGGGTGGCTGTTTCACATGACATTACCGTAGCTACGCGTGTCATGCAACATGGAAAGCATTGCAGCCCAAGTCAACACAGAGGAAATGGCTGCACTTTGTGAAACCAGAGTTTCACAGAGTTTTCCTTCACTAGAGCTGAACACAAATCTGAGAAGTATCCTCTCTGACACCTGCCTGTTTTATCGACTGCAGATCAGGAATATTTTGACAAATCACTATTAATATATTAAGTTTAGTTAGTTCAGAAAATAGAGTGGTCACGCTGATCAAACCCTAGCTGGAACAGTGAGGTAAATATGTGGGTCACTATAAACACAGGTGGTCACTTCAGCTGTCTGATGGTGGGTTTTGTGGCAAACTGTCTGGTACAAACTTGTCTGTCTGGCAGTAGGGCCCCCCCCCCCTTGGATGCCCACTGAGGCCCTGGGTAAACACCACTGTGGGGCTGGACAAGCCTTCAAGGTAGACTCACTTTTTGAAGGCAATCTTTACTGAGTGAATATGTAAAATGGTCTTAATGGTAGTCAGGCTTCAGACTTAATGTCTTATATATAGTATAAACTTAAATGTCTGATTTGTCTAAAATTAAGAAATGAAATCACATGACGTGGTCATGTGGGAACTTAAGTATTTAGTTTACATTTAGGAACTGAGACACCTTGTCCACTGGCCACTGTGGAATGGCTGTTCATCAGTAATCTACACTATTCATGACTCTGACCTTGACTCAAGCAGGTTTTTATGTTTTTATAAGACATGGCATGATTATGTTTTACTGCTTTAACAAAGGGTTAATGTTAATAGTTATATTTAGGGTCGAAATGTGTACATTTAGTGACAGTGAGACTCTGGCATTTTGCAAACAGAAAGTGAGCAGAGAGAGGAAGGATCTGATAATTAGCCAATGGGAGGCCAAATCCAGAGGTCAACATGTGCTGAGTTAATGGGCCTTTACACACAGTGGTCTGATAATTGTTTAATTTCTTACAAAAAAAATAAAAAAACTAATTATCATGCATCTGCAGCTCCAGGATTTAAATGTCAGACGAAGACCGATAACTTTAACTGCTGCATTAGTGGAGCACCTTAGGACTCTACTACTCTCTCACCACTTTCCTTGTTATCATACACCACTTCGCTATCTTATGATAACACACAAAATGACAAAGTGACTTCTCTTTTCTCTAAACAGTAGTAACAGATCCTATCTGTTGTTACCGTCGAGAGGATCACGTAAAATGTCCCTCAGCTGGATGCCGTTTGCTTCGGCCAATCTGAGATCCTGCGAACATGGTGTGTTCACAGGATCTCAAAAGATAAGAAAGTAGATGCTGTGACATGCAGCAGTCATGCCATGTGCGTTTCTGAATGTGCTCAAGAGTAGAAATTATTACTCATCACACATATGTATAATTGATTCTTAAATGTCAATAATAGGTATTCAACTTTTAAACTAGTCTACCAGATGTTTATTCACATCATGTGTAAACCTAGATTAAAAATTTACAGGTCAAGTCTTGTGTGTATACAATCTACACTGGGGGAAGCTAAACTAGCAGTTGTAAGACTAAAGTCCAATTTGCACACTAATAAGTGCGGACAGATAACTCTGATTTCCTGACAGTACATCTACAGTGGTCATACTGAGTGACAGTGTACTATATCTGTTAGAGAGGTGAGCAGTGAAATCCTGGTTGTTTTCTCGGTGTTTTTCAGGTATTTTCCAGGCAGCAATGGAAAAATCCTAGTGTGGCGTGGAGTGCAGGAGTGGAGGGAGGCTTATTTGAACAGATGACGTTACATTGCATGGCCTATCTGTTAGGACACACACGCTAGCAGGCTAACAAGCAGCTACACTTTAGCCTGCTCAGTTGTGTTATTGTGGTTTCCAACATCTGCTTCGTGCTTTCCAGACTAGCCTTCACATGAGGTTAAAGAAGGGAAATGAAGGAGGAGGAGAGGAGGGGGGGGTTTAAACGCCAGTGCAGCATGTGGTTACTGACCGAGCTCCCAGTTTGTCTCTCTAACTGGGGCCAAACAACCAGTTTAGTAAAGCTAACTTCAAGAGCAGCAGCGTGTCACGCAGGTCGGTCGACCAGGTTTCGTGTTTAAACTCAATGTTTCGATTTTAATCAAGTCGTGGGTCAAGATCCGGGGTCTCAAACTTGTTAGTGAGTTAGCACGCTAAGCTAAGTGCAACTTCTGACTTGACAACAGGTTGCCGTGTGTCGACTTAACTTACTAAAGTTGTACAAACTTTGACATTACAAATGGCCCTCGTGTCTTCCGTTAAAATATGACTTGTATGGTCGTTTTTGACAGTTTTGACACTGTAAATTAACGCGTCTCCTGCTCCCACTCAACTCTAATCTGTCCGTTCGGCTACTTAACGTTAGCCTGCTAGCTCGCTCGCTCGCTCGCTGGCTCGTTGGCTTGGCTGCATGAGGAGTGTTTGTAGTAGGGGGTCCGGGGTGCCCCGACCAAAGTCCTGCCCTGCTCCGACACCGACGCCGACCCGCAGCCCGTGGTTCCGAAATTACCACACCCGCCGTGTTCGCTGGAGAGCGTTTTACCTGTCGGACCCGGCGTATCGTGTCTGCGAAGTCATCTTTCGTTCCGGGCTGAGCCACCGAGGCCTGTCCCTGAACCAGCTCCGCCATCATCATCATCCGCCTCGGCAGCTGAGAGCCA
>OMNW01013277.1:31653-58692 GCA_900303245.1 Selene dorsalis | reverse complement strand
TGCTGACAGGTAGACGGAGAGATTGAATGACGGCAAAATATTCTGATGGGTAAAAGACGGCATATTTCAGCGTGCAAAAAAAAGGAATATCATAGCTACTGGGTGAAAATCTGGTATATAAATTGAGTTAATACAGTTGAGGACATCATGTCTTATTAGGTGTGATACCTATTAGCATCTATTAATAGACTACCAAAACTTACCATCACTCACTAGGTAAAGAGATTTATTCCCCATCTCTGGTCAAAAAGTTGTTTTTATCAGTGACCTGTCGCTGAATTATCTATTAACTATTAATAAAGCTATAAAGTGTCACCTTTAGGCAAATTGAACAGGGAGAAGAATGTGCACTTTGAAATCAAGTGTCACCTTTTCTTTTCTCCAAAACACTGAGTAGTCCATTTCCAGCATGGCTGCCCTCTCGTCGCCAGCGGGCCCTACGCACTTCATCTCAAGAGGTCATGGACCTTGATCATGAACAATAGCCTCCTTTGTACGTGTGCTGTTGGAAGAGTGACAAGGACTTGAAGGTTAGACGACCTGGGCTCCCGAGGAGACATGGTAGCACAGGAGTGTCCATTAGGGCTTGGCCCTGTGACGCCGCTGACTTTCATGTTGTGCTATTGTTACAGGTCTCTCCCCTGAGAGGCAGCCACAGAGTGGGTAATGAGGGGTAATTGGTCCAGGGTTAAGGATGATTAATTCCCTTGGTCAGGTGTCAGCCAGTTTTCATACCTGGCTTGCTGTGTAGAGGCGTAGCAGGGAGGATAAGGTGAATGGAATATGAGACGTGATGGACACACACACACGCGCACACACACACACACACACATACAGCCAGTTCTGTCTGGGCTTAATTATCACTGCACCCAGAGTGGTGCTAACATCCAAAAAACATTTATCTATTCCTAAGCAAACACACGTCGTCATACATGACATACGCAATCACGTCAGGAAAAATTTCCTGGGATCATATCTTTCCAGAAACAAAGTTGAAAGGTTACTACGGCCCTCCCCCTCCGATCACTAAAGCCAGATTGAGATTGATAGCTGTCCCCATCCCTCCAACCTCCCCTTCAGCTTGACTGGCTAATCTGAATACCTCTCCATCCATCCCTTCATTCTAACCGGGCAATTTTGGACCCTGATTATCTTGCAACCTGTGTGTACACGACAGTAAATGCAGGGGCTGGCTGGTAATTGACCAGGCAAAGACTGAGACGCCTGCCGTGTAATTGAGCGGGGGCTGAGGGGCTCTTGCAGGACTGAAAGGGTCCGAGGATTCCTCATTGCCCATTAGACCTGGCGGGGGGTCTCCTGTGCCTGTGGACTCCTCCGCGAGGCCCACACCGTACTCAGCACTTCAATGCAAGGACTGACACCCTTCAGTTGTGGGGACCAGAGGAGAGGTTTACACTGAGACAGCTGCTGTGTCCTACAGACTGTGAAGGGTGATATAATATGGATCTAAAACATACAGAGGACAGATAATATCATTTAAACACCTGAGGACATACAAATCTCAAACACATCCTCAACCTCTCTAGAGCCTAAAATCTATATCAAATATATCTCAGTTAAAGATTTAATTGTTGTAACAATCATCAATCATCAAAAATAGACTCATATTGGTTTGTATTTCCTGTAGCAGAAGGAACAGGCTCTCACAACATGGTAATTTAAACCATGGTTCAATATCTTGTGAAATTGCCTTGTTCCCTTTCTTTGCAGACATGAGAAGAGAAGCGTGGTACGGCATTCTCTAAATTCTGAAATATGAAGCTGGGGTCTGTTAGTTTAGTCTAGCATAAAGATCAGGAAACAGGAGGAACAAAAACCTACCAAGCTTATTTTTCAAAATGTAAAACTCTTTGGTTTTTGTTTGAATTAAACGAAGTTAATTAGAGAGCTTTGGAGGGGCGGGTAGGTGGCTCTGTTCAGTTCACTGGTAAAGTCTGTGCATCTTCTGGTCTAATTATTTGGTTAGTGTGCTGTCAGAGATGACGACTGCATTTTTGCAGTTTGCAGTTTGACTGTAGAATGGGTTATGAAGCTGCTTAGCAAACCACTTAAAATTATTTGTATTTTTTTAATTTTTGTGACCAATAAATGTGGATTTTGTGCTCCTAATATATAAAATCTCTAGAACTTCATTAGTTGACTTAAACTTTAAAAAAAATCCTGACTGTCAGACCTCTTTAAAAACTGACTCACTTTCTAATCAGTTTACAGTGAATCATCCATCACTGATATGTGTTGCTGCCATTAAAGTGGGATTTCTATTATCAATTTAAAATCTAACCTCAAAACAGCGAAGCCTTATTAACACCCTCATGGTCACATCTTTGTCCACATTGACTCTTTTTGAGGAGATGTGACATCCTTCTCATCCATACTAGGTTTATCCATTTTTCCAAAAGGCAATATTGAATCACACAATACTTCTTTGTCTTTGTCTTCAAAATGCTTCTGTCTCTTTCCTCTGTGCTCGAAGCCCGGGGACCCCATACTGAGCAGTGAAACATACATATGTGGCCAATTGGTTTTCCTTCCATCTGACTTGTGCCATTTGAGCTTAGAAATGGCCTCATCACTTCTGCTCCGGTGGCTATCAGAGGAGCCACCGTGTTCACTTTCGCCTGTACCAAACTCCTCTGCGGCTCCTGCTTCATCTGCATATTGTAAATATGATGGTGTCTTCGCTGCCCCAAGATCTTCACGGGGCAGTGAATGTACAGCCCCAAGAGTTAAACAGGCAGGCATTAATAAAGAGGCTGTCAGCTGAAGACATGAACTATTAATCACCAACAAATTCACTCTGACATGGCCTGATGTGTTTCTACTGCAGTGTCTGCATGGAACAAATGATGATGATGACAAATGATCTTTATATTCTGTAATGAATGAAGAAAAGAGGCAAGAAGAAAAGAACTAAATTCACTCCATTTTATTTCTAAAGCAAATGATTCCTAAATATGTAACAATTTTTCAACTATTAATCTACTGATATCCATGATATAACCAGAAAAATAAGAGGTGAGTTTACTGAAAATATTCTTCCAGCCTCTATTTCTATGATTATCATTACACCAGATTTAAATGTTTGTTTAGCATTATGTTACAGTTGATCGATTTTTTCCTGCATTCTTCACCATCTAAGAAATCCTAACCTGCAAGCCCAACCTGATGCGTTTAAAGCAACAGCGTGGTGTGCTAATGCTAATAACTAACAGTAGACAGTAAGGCGAAAGGTAGACAACTGAGGCACAGGGCCTAACCTGCTACTGCTTAAGACACAGTGGAGAGGGATGGATCACAGGACTACAACAGTTACTGCTTGTTGCTGGAGAAACCCTGCAGGCGATGGTGTTCCCTTAATCTGCGGGGGAAGAAAAAAAAAAGAGTAAATAGTACAATTTTAACTAACAGTCACATGTCTTGTTGCTGTTTGGGATTAATATCGATGTGCAAAGGATGCTTACCTGACAGCGTTGATCCTGATGAATCCGGAGGCATCACATGGGTCATAGTCTCCTTGCACGTCCATGCTGGAGAGAAAAGATGAGTCAAAAAAAGAGGCAACAGGTCAATGGAGACCGACCTTTAAATTTCAGGTTGAAGGAAAACACAGCTCACGAACAGCTGAGTGCTGAAGGAAAACACTGCAGGATGCTCTGGTAACACAACGACTGAAATGTTTGGAGTAAACACTAAAGTGAAAGACATGGAGTCCGATCAGCCACTGAAATAACTGGATCGTTGATAATCTGCTCTGTTGAAATAATGTTCCCATTGATTTCCCCTCTGAATGCTTGTCTTTAGCATTGTTTGTCCTAAATAACGAGGAATCAATACTGGAGAATGAAAACATGCTTATGTACAAAAGCACACAAAAGATGCACATAACCCACTTTAAAACAATCCCATCATATCAATTGTGAGCTAAGTGTGGAGCTGATTTTGTAATCTGGTGTTTCTGCCTTCCACTTTATCCATTTCTTCTGAAAAAGAAGTAAATCTATAACTTGTGCCGGTGCTTGTTCTATGTTGTTTAGGCTGCTTGTTGTAGTCGTCTCTTCTTAGCGTGTGAGTGTCTCACAAAGAGTCTGTGTGCTGTATAATTACAGCAGTTTCTACCTGCAGTGCTTAATACACTCCCTCACCGAGTCCTCTCCTCCCTGCGACATCCCCAACACCCAATGTACAGCTTGCACTCATTCTTCAAAAGCACTTAGCAAAAGAGGAAATTGCCAACAAATGATAGGATAAACACTATAAAAAGAAAGACCGACAACTAAATCATCAACTCTCAATACAAGGCTCCCTACCCGGCACCTGAACATGATTATGAGTGAGTGGCTTTAAAGAATACAGCACTCTCTCCCTCTTTGTGTGTGTGTGTGTGTAAGCATGTGATATTTTGTGTATTCCTTGAAGAAACCCTGCAGTCTAATTGAGAGTGGAGGCAGCGGAAAGCGAGAAGGGTGACATTTCTGTCTCAGATGGGTGCAGTGACGGGCTGTATTACCACTGTGTTAATGACGCCGTTTACTGTTGCATGTGGAGAGACAACAGGATGCCAGTGGGGGTCTCATGCCTAGTCCGGTCTCTGTGTGTGTATGTGTGTATGTGTGTGTGGCGAATAAGCGTGTGTGTTTGAGAAAGTGCGGTTGCCTCCAGGTGTATCACTGTCAGGTACATGTAAATGTCTAGGATGTTATGATAATCCACAAGAACTCTAATATAAAATAACAATAAATAACAGTGGGCTTTCCTGCTCATCCCATGGGCACTAAACACACACTAAAAAGTTAAGTGTGTAAATTGCACATTGTGAGCTAAAGTGTCAACACATTTCATGGTAAGAAAACTGTGGACCAAGGATTTATTTTGCATGGAAAATGCAAAACAACTAAAACATGAAACATAGATAGAGATAAGATAATAGATAAGATGTGCAAAACACACGCAGCTTCACATAGACCCTCAGTAGTAGATGCTTAAGCTACATACAGATGTAAACTGTAAGAAACTGTAAACTCAAAATCTGCCTGACCTCTTAACGAAGCTGTTAGCTGGTGTTAGCCATCTGACAGGGATAACTATTCATTTTTTGACTTTCAGGTTTATTTGTTCTTACTTTTATGAAAAAATATCTTTCTGTCGACTTGATATTAGATTTTAAAAACTATTAGTAGTCCGGCTTTAAAGACATATCTTTATCTTTTACATACCAACCTTTAATTAAAGTACTCAGCCTAGTTAATTACAACTGGGTCTTCACCATGATGAAAAGTTTAGTGTCTCTGTATGTGCCTGCTTTGAGATCTATGGTTTTAGTCTGGACCGTATGTAGTGAGCTCTTTTATTGTGAACCACTGTGCCCATCTGCCTGTAGCCCGAGGACTTTGTGATGCTGCAACACTACACCTCTGGCTCTGTCACGCTCATGTGCTGTTCGAGCAGAGAAGCGTGACTCAGAAAGGTGAGGCGTTGAAATTAGAACACGAGCCTTCGTCAGTGAGAGTTTCTAAGCAACTGACTATTTCGAAGATTGATGAGTCATAATTTATCTTGAGTGACTCAGCAGATGGTTTACCGAACAGAATATTAACAATGGATGAGAAAAAGTAGTATACTAATACAATACAAAGGTTCAAGGGGCTGAATGAATGTTCAGTGTGAGTACAGTATCATGTCTATTTATCTCTGCCTTTCTGAATGGCTGCCTGTGCGAGCTGTGTTTCCTTATCCCTGCCTCTCTGACCTGCTTAAATAGCATGACACCCTGGCACTTTCCTCTCACAAGCCCAGTGAAATCCTCTCTCTCCTCTGGCTGAAAATGCCATTAGCTCCTTGACTCTAGGGTAAAACTGGAGTGTGTGTGACTGAAGTGGAAATAGAGAGGCATATGGAGGGGTTTTACTTTGGTCAGTGCTGAGCCTGCCCAGAGGGCATGAGGGGTCAGCCTCCTGAACAAACCCACTGTTACCACTGCTAAGAGGGCACTGGGGTGTGCTAGGAGGGGTGAGGGTCGAAGGCTGCCCTCCAGGAACTGAGCTTGACACTTCTCTGATGTCTTTGTGAGGCAGGGTCGGTTTAATATGTTGATGTGGAGGTCATCAGAGAACTTGGGCAACCTGACCTGACAACAGGCTGACTGGTGAACATGTGGAGTAGCTGCACTGTGCCCAGAGCAGCCAAACACAAGTAAGAACAAGCACACACTGTGATTCACAGACACATGGCTACTTCTGTTTTACAAGCACCCACACACACACACACACACACACACACACACACATACACACACTCCTTACCTGACCAACTCTTCGTTGTAAAGGGACTTGGGTGACTCTCGTCCCAGGATGTAGACATGACCCTTGAAGACAGACAGCTGTACTTTGCCCTCCACGTTCTCCTGGGACTTGGCTATACAGTGACGCACAAAATCACACTCCGGGCTGTACCAGAAACCTGAGGTGAACAACGATACAGGAACATCGCATGTCACAAAAAAATAAAACTGTCAAGGTCTTAGGTACCACTGTTCACAGTTCATTTTAACACAAAGAAAAGTCAAAAGTCCGAACAATGTAACTGATTGGTTGCTAATGTTAAACGGCCAATGAAAAAATGATCCTTTCTATATTTGTATTTTGTATAAATGTTAATTGACAATGGCGGAACAGAATATGGGATTGAGCAAATGAAGACAGAGGTAAATCCTTCACTAGCAGCAGTGTCTACAGGGGTCTGTGTGATGATCACCATTCCCCTCACGAGATGTGACGTGTTTTCCGTCTCATTTCTGTTCCAGGTGAAGTTCATCACCCTCTTTCTTTTCTCTCCATTTTGCAGATCTGGCCCGTCAGTCTCTGAGACAGATGGGCAAAGGATATGTCTGTATATGTTCAGAGGTCAGGCACGCCCCACTCAGCAGGGGTCCTCCTCTCATCAGCAGCTGACCTCCACCTCATCATCTGGCCATGTTCAAAGACACAATCCTTCTCTGCTTTTATTACCTCTGATTAGGCAGCCCAGTTTTAGTTCAGAGTCATGTGTCATGTTAGCTCTTTCTCTATGTGTCACTGCAAGAATTGGGTTTTCACATAGTATTTTTTTTGATTGATCACCTGAAAAATACTTTTCATGTTACCAGATGCAAAAGTGATGCTTTGAAATTTTATCTTTAATGACCCAAAAATTATACCAAAAAAAAAACCAAAACTAACAAGCTAATTAGGTACATTTGATTTATGGAACAAATATCTGGCATTTCGCTTGATATATAATATACATGATTAATCAGTTCTTTAAACCACCTAAGCAATTAGATGACAATTAACATAGAAGGGCTGATGTTTACTTTCCACTTGTCAAATGCTTACTGCACTATGCCTGCACCTTCTGTGGTGAAAGATTGTGCAGATAAATCGTGCAGCATTAATGCAAAGTAGATGCAGGACAGGTGGATTGTTAACATAAGCCACACCACCAGCCGTCTATTATGCATCTGCAGAATTATTAATGGTTAAAACCTACAATAGGTTTAATCTCTGCCCTGCTTCTGAAGGTAGGCGTGTGTGTGTGTTTGTGTGTTTGCTTCCTGTCTCTGGAGGATATAACTGAAGTGGCCTAGTAGTCGGTCTCTAATGGCACTGATCCTATTATGTGGATGAAGGTGCAGGAGACTGGACACCGAGCAGAAGGGAGGATTAAGACACCTGAGCCAAGAAAAGCTCATGCACACACATGCAAACATACTTAACACACGGGAACATACGTACGCACATTCGCGTTGCTCTTATATAAGGTGCACTGTGACGTTTTCTGTCACAAACAAGCACCAGTGACCGTCCCTGCAATTTTGGAAAAACTCCAATCGTATCGGAGAATAATGCATAATCTGATGTGTCCTTCAATAACATTATGTCATACCTGGCTGAACAGCTGAACAAAGTCATAACTTAAGGCTTAAGCAGTAAGCTAGGAAATAAGAGGGAGTGAAAGACAATTGTTATGTAACACAATAACATCAATCAAGATTGTAATTTCTGGACTTACCGTTGTAGACGAGTTCAGAGAACTTGATACCCAGTCCCTGTTTGATCCGCCGTACCTCTTTGTCCATGGTGAAAGTCTCGATGTCTAAATGGGCCTGTAACAGGATGGTGCCTCCTGGGGTTTCATAAATCCCTAGCACACAAAAAAAATCAACAAAACACGTCAGTAGCTTTTTGAACACAAGTTAAAAGATCAGAAAGAAGTGCATGTGGCTTTAGCAGCCTGTATAATACTGTCATTATCAAATATTCAACACAATGTCTGTCCTCATTTTCATTATTCTATATAGTCTTCCAATTTTTTGAGATCTGCATGATGTAAACTTGATTCTAAAAAAAAAACACACAAATAGACATTTAGATTGTGTGTCTACACCTTAATTTACCACAACCAGTGGTGCTGTCTTCACCATCATCAGTGGCCATTCATAGGGACATAAATTCCAAGCCCTGTTTATCTGAACCAACTACAAGCGAACAGCTCTATTAGCCGTCAGTCATTTGATAGACAGGTCTTTGCAGCGCTCACAAAATGTGGATGAGCCTGTCCTGGGTAAATGACAGGGTAGGAGGCCCCTGCCAGCCTGGAGCCTGGGCCAGGGCTCTGCCTACCCTGCAATTTACCCCCTCTGGACATGGAGGGAGGGGTGAGGGGAGAAAAAATGAGGTAGATGACAGGAGAAATGAAGCTGTCACTCAAGTGTCAGCTAAAACAAAAGGAGGGCAGAGGAAATGATACGAGGCAGATCTGACAACAGAAAGGAGCTTTATCAATCAGTGACATCCATTTTTGCGAGAGCTGACTTTTTGAAAAACTGTGTTACTTCAAACACATGGTTCTTCACATCACCTGTCAATTTGAATGATGGTCACACATTTTTGATTTAAGCTAGGCTGCCAGGCTGACAAACAGATATTCTACCACAGCCAACACAAGGCTGCCAAATTTCACAATTTGTACAGTTTTCTCCTGACTCAAAAACCCTTTTCTGAGATTTAGCAGATGAGCACAATTTAATCTCTCCCAATCTGGTGAGCAGAGAAGCTCAAATCTGCATGACCCTAAATACTCCAGTACCGGTCCTGATCTGAAAATGGAGAAGCACTTACTATGTGCTGGTGGCCAAAAACAGAGCTTAGCAGTGCTGCTAATTGTCCAAAGCCTCAAAAGACTGCCACCTGAGCCAGTATGGCTTGTGGCTCTTTGGTGATCCAGGGCCACAGAGGGCACGTAGGGACATTTCCGCTGGCTCTATCAGATAAATAAGTTAAAACTGCCCTCCAACTCAACTTGGCTTAAGTGCTCCAAAAGAGAGCTAGCTTAACAGAGAGGAGCAAACAATGAAATGCTATCTGGGTAAGCTCCAACAGTGGCAGTTTGGTTAAGCTTAAGGAGACAACACCCCCTGTGGTTTTGAGGTTTTAATCTTTTATACTGTTTCTCCAGGTACGCTGACCATGCTGCAGGCCTGCAGGGGTTCAGGTCAGGAATTAATTCATCCCGAGCTGATCTCCTCTTGCCCTTTGGGTAAACTGTCAGGCCGAAACAGGCGACGCGAGCGAATAAAAGCTGATAAATATCTTAAGACAGACAGAAATCAATAGAAATAATTTATACTTGAACAAACAAATAACTATATTAAATATATGAACAAGTTAGCGCTACAGCTCTGGAGTTTGACAGCACCAGGAAGTGGACACGAGGCTGTTCATCATCAAAAGATACAGCCACTTCCAGTTGCTTTTGATCGGTTCACCAAAGCCCATCACCGAGGCACAGGTCAGAGGTCTGACAGCGCTGTGACAGGTGGGAAATGTTAGTCTGACACGCAGACTGTTGAATGTTTTGTAGCACAGTGACAACATTTCTTGACAAACCATTTTAATCCCCCCCCCACACCTCACTGACCCCACACAAATAAGTATGACACGTCCCCATTCAATCCCTTCCATCATCTATTGTGCTAACACAACTGCCATTCCAGTGGAGACCAACATGTACACTCAATGGTAGTTATTCAACCACTTGGACACCTTGTGCTCCACCTCTTCCTATTACTTCAGTGGAGGAAAAAGCTTTGATCTTTTGTTCAGCCGAGGGGAGAGAAAAGTGGGCTTTCCATTTTCCAATTTCTACCTGCCAAGTTGCGCCACAGTCACAGAGTGTTGGCCAGTCAATATGCCAATCATAGCACATCGTGTCATGGGGGAAGAGGAGTACATGTGTGTGTCCATGTGAGCCTGTGTGCGTATTGTTCGAAGCAACAACAGCTCACTGGACTTGATTTTCTTTGGCGACACACGCAGACACCTTACAAAAGAGCTTTTCAAGTTACATGTTGATACCAAAGATGAAGGGAGAAAAACATCCCCCCGTGCAACTCCATGTGCACATGTGTGATCGACTGTCTGTTTGTGTTCATCCAGTCAAGTGTGTGTGTTCGTTATCTGTCGCAGTGTGTGTTTTCTGTACATGTGTGTGCATGCATAAGTGAATGGGAGTAACTTCAGTCTCCATGATTCCAGGTGAACCAGAGGAAAACATTTTCTTTGAGGAGAGTGTGTTTGCCATCCAGCCCACTTTTATGAAAGCAGAGAAAGCAAGTGTGACACTTAAAGCACTCAAGTAAAATAACTGCAAATTGCATGAAAGCACTGGAAAGGAATAGGAAGGAAAGGTTTTGAATAGATGTAAAATTTAAATATTGAAAATATGTCCATCTCGCTGCATTTACAGTCCATATCACTGTTTGTGTGAGTAAAGCAGCCTGTCAGATTGAATTGGCACAGATAGAAGAAAATGGCACTTAGTAAGACAGATAATCAAATATAATTTTTAATTCCTTACCTCTGGACTTCATCCCAATGAAACGGTTCTCTACGATGTCAATCCGGCCAACACCATGCTTTCCTCTGCAAGAAAGACAAGGACATCCTCATTGAACACCATAATAACTTCTCCTTGTATTAATTTAGACCACATAACAGGATTAATTTGTCATATTTTGCATAGTATCAAACATAAAATCAAAAAGCACAAGAATAAAATATAACACAATGCCAGAAGGGAATTCACATCCCTGCTACACTATCTCAAGCAGCCTGTTTCTCTCTTTATCTTCCCTCGGCAAATATATTATTTTGAGTGGCAAAGCTGAAAAACTATTGTAGTTTCCACTGGTGATGGATATTAATTCCATGGCATTAGTTACAAACAAGTCTATGATGCGTGAAATGAAGATGCAGCAGTAATGTTAAAACAAACAAAAACCCCAGAATGCTTAAACCTCAAAAGCAATTGAGGAAACTGTTTCCTTGGCATCAGTCAACTCACTTTTATTGCTCTTCAATTATTTGGACAGTTGGAAAGCAGAAAGAAAGACAGAGTGGGGGAGACGCAGGGGAGAAATTCTGGTGGGAGTTTATCCCAGGCCAGCTGCGACTGACACACATCGCTTATAGGTAGTAAACTTAACCACTGTTCCACCTCTGGGGGACGTATACACACTATTCTGACGGAGAGGCTACCTTGCTTGCTAAATGCTTACCCAATCTCGTTAAGGTATGAGAAGATGTCAAGAGCTGAATCCTTGGATTGGCCCTCCTTCACGTTGGTCACCTTCACAGGAACTCCTAACAGGAAAATATACATACATATTTTATCTTTCATTTATATGACGTCATCTAGTACTGCCAAATGGTGCTACAGTGAAATTTAAGTAATATCGTAATCTATAATGCATTTATCTATGCTTTAAATTCAAAAACACAAAACTGTTCAATGTTATCCTTCCTATGCTTCACAATTACTCAAATGCAATACAAGAAAAAGCATTGCTGTCAGGGTCAGGGTCAATACTTTATCAAAAACTAACCTTTTGGTGTATGATAGATTTTACTTTGTTGGTACCTGGTGTAAGGAAAAAATCTATCTTCCAGTAGGAATTTGCTATTGACACAGAATTTAAATAGAGCCTGGAGTATGATGTTACCTGCACACTACTATTTTCTCTTTCAGACAGGTAAAGTGAAAAAACAAGTGCTGAGACTAGAGAAGCTATCAAAACAGAGCCAACAAATA
This sequence comes from Selene dorsalis, assembly GCA_900303245.1. Classification (NCBI taxonomy): domain Eukaryota; kingdom Metazoa; phylum Chordata; class Actinopteri; order Carangiformes; family Carangidae; genus Selene; species Selene dorsalis. The sequence continues at coordinate 46,545 of OMNW01013277.1, read as the reverse complement.
ACACAGAGTAAAAAACTTTACCTTTCTTCAGCCTTGTTAATCAACAGGGCAATACCTTTCCAAAAAGTAATGGAAAAAATCACTTCAACTGAGTAAACTGTCCAAAAATAACAGTAAAGAGCTGATAAAATCTGTTGACAAGTGCTCATTATCTCAGTCACTGAAATCAATAGTCGTCAGCTAAAAGTGAAAACCATTACAAAAGGCGGTGGTGTGAAGGGCTAATAAATTCAAAGGCTCTGCTTATTTGAAAGCTGTGAAATCGTGGGCAGGCCTTTACCTAATTCAATTACACACGCAGCTTTGTTACCCATACTCTCTTTAGCTCTGAGAGTTTTTTTTTTGCCTCTGAGTATTTGTGTGTTCATGCGCATGTGCAGGAGACAAAACACTTGCAGATCCGCCATCCATCTTCCTATTTTTCTAACGCACACACACACACAGTTTTTCTTGAAAAGGCACCCACGTTCACGCCACACACTTCCTGTCCGAGCCACTTAAACCAAGTGCACATCAATCACTGTCATGGACCTGCTTATTCATGGCCTTCAATGAGCAACACGGGCCAAAGGTGGAGACAAGGACACAAACAAGAGACGTGGGTGAAAAGGAGTCTGCGAGTCCATGTGTGTGTCATGGGGGAATTTAACCATTTGTGGACTTCAAAAGGAGGAGAGGTTATAAAAAAACATGCTGATATCCCCCATCCACCCATCCATCTATCCAGCATTCAGTCCCATGCACGCCTGCAGTTGTCAGTCAAGTAGGTCCGAAGAGAAGAGCAGCACTTCTGGTCGCCTTTCAGCCAGCGTTTACAAAGCCCTGATAGGAATGACACGTGAAGGACTTGACAAATTTTTTTAGACAAGGGCTTTGTTGATGGCCCCATTCTCATATCACGGGAATCATGGTGGCTCCCATGGAAAGACGAAAAAGTACCTCCCAGTGCAGGAGAGGGCAGTATGGATGGTGCATTATCGAGACCGCGCCCTCTCCCAGATACCTAATAATTAGATTAAAAGTTCAAATAAATTACGTGAGTGTCTGAACGTGGGAGTGAAGGGGCTGGCCTTTCGTCCCTGCGTTCTCTCTTTTTCCTCGCTCTCTCCATCATGCGGGTTCTATCATTCACTGAGGGGTCTTTTTCTCCCCATGATCCTTTTCTTCAGTTTTTCGCAGCCTAACAGTGCAGACAATGGGAGCGCAGACACAGTTGTAGGAAAAATTACTGCTTTACATTTTTCCTCTCTGTCTCTTTTTCCTCTGCACTTCTTTGGCATGAAAGGAGGGAGGGATGATTTTTTTTTTTTTTAAAAGGGAGAGGACTGGGGAATGGAGTGTTTGACGGGGGAAAAGGTTCCTGTCGTTAAATATTCTTTTTTAATCAGTGAGAAAACTTTGGTGAGAAAGGCAGGGATGAAAAGGTGGGAGGGGGAATGAAATGAAACATTCTTGTGCTGATCTTGTGCTCAGAGGGAGGAGTAGGCTCAGGCCTTTGTGTGGACAACTAAAACAGCTTTTGTCATAGGGTGCTCAATAAAGGCACAGAGAATATGTGTGAAAATGGAGCACAGGGCTGGAAAGAACCCGCGAAACCAGACTAGGCTTTACTACTGCATCACTGTTTTACAAAAGCATATCTCATCTCTAGCTGAACTGACAGCAACCTATTTGTTTTAGTGTTAAACATTTTCTTTGGGGTAACTGGTAAAGTGATCTGAGCACCACTTCAGTGCAGATGCATGTTTGCTACTAAATGACATTCCAGTTTGCACTATAAAAAGATTTCAGCAGCTTGAGCTTTAATGAAGTCAAATATCTTCAGCAAATCTTTAACTGTGTTTCTGCACTCCCCTCAAATTGCAGTCCCCGCTAATATAGCTGTCAAGCCCATGTGATCAGAGGAGCTAGTGTCTTTCAGGCCATTGATGTTTGTGATCTTCAGCCACCACTGGTGACCAGGGATGAAGGGACATTTGTGCCATTTGCCCCAGGCTTGGATGTTTCTTGCCATTTTCACTTTGCACAAACACGTGACGCTTTCAACTATTCGGGCTGGCCCCCGTCGCTATATATCTAATGAGTGTTTCTCTGGCCCCTCCGGGCTTGGTGTATTAGCTGGACTTAATGCTTCCGGCCTGTGTGTGTGCCCCCGGGCCAAACACAGCAGCTTTGGACCAAGTAATGCTGTGGGGGGTTAAGGATAAGTCTGGGTGGTCAGGAATGGTGATAAAGTACTGCCGGGTCAACGTTAGAGCTGTAGCCCTGTGGCTATAACCATCAATGTTAAGTAAAATGAAGAGGTGTGAACTAGACTGGACAGTGACTCCTACAGATTACAGAAGCTCACAACTGATATCATTCAACAAAATTGAAATTCAGAACAGAATTTACATATAAAACGGATTTCAGAAAACGGGGGATTTATCAAATGAAAATATAAATTGTCAGGTTAACTGATTTCAACAGGCCACTGCACAATTTAAGTAATATGACTATAAAGTTTGTCATCTCTAAAATTAATTAGTTATAAACCAGATATTTTCATTTTCAATGAAATTTTAATTTACCATTAAATCTAATTGTCTTTAATAATTTTGATTGAATTTTCATACAATAAAATTAATAATCATTATTAGTTAAAATCATAAATCCAAATGAAATACAAATATTCTGAACAAGAGATTAGCTTGAAGAAGTTGTAAGGTTTAAAAATGTATGAGGGTGAGAGAGGAATCAACAGGTGAAGTGTGCTGCAGGTACACAAACCCTTTTTGAACTCCAGCTCCAGTACATCAGGGGTGTTTGGAGAATCTTCTGGGTTCTTGGTCATCAGGTACAGGTCACCTGGAGCATGGCTCTGAAAGAAAAACACAGACACTCACTTTCTCTATTTCAAACACTTTATTCCCCTTGATGAATAACCGGGACCTTCTGGGACCTCATCAAAGAGCAGCACCGCAAATGGGGAGACTATTGTGTGAAGTGATAACGGACAACTCGAGACAAGGCGGAGAGAAGAAAAGAGAAGATGATGCGTGAAAAAGGAGAAACTTGAAAATGCCATCGCCAGTTGTGTGAAGACCAAAAAAAAGGAAAAAAGAAAAGAAAGAAAAATCAATGTTCCTTTTTTCTCCTCTATTTGGTTTTATTTTCCCTCGCGTGGCCCTTCACCACAGGGGAAAGTAGAGAAAAGTGGGATGTAGCGAGAAGGAGAGTGGGAAAGGGCAAAAGAAAGATGACTCACATCCTCAAAAATAGTGAACAAGTCAAAACACACCTGATACTATGAGAGAACCTATTTGAACAACATTAAGTGCTCTATAATATTCTGCCTGTCTGTAAAAATCTCTGACCTGCCAATTCTATCAAGTGTCTGGAGTTTCTCTCTACCTCTGTTCACCCTCTGGTTTTACAGCTGTGACCTTGTGAGTGATGTTTCTGTTTTATTTTATTTTCAAATTAGAATTTTGATAAATGGACATCACACAACAAAGTCCACACCTGAAATCCACTGAAGTTGTCCTCCTGGGTGACAGACATTTGTCGTTTTTTCCAGTTGGCGGGAGCCGGGAGCGATTTCAGTAAGTCGTGGCTGGGACCTAAAAGAGTGTGGCCGCCTGACGTGTCCGCCCAGCGATGTGCCCCCTCCAACAATTACATAGCATTAGGACAAGACGATGGCCAATGTCTCCTGAGCTGAGGCAAATTGCAGGGGGACTATGCAAAATAACTACTGGGTGCATTTAAATGGAAAGCTTTACCAGACACTAAATCATCATACAATAACTAATCGGCATCCGCTCGCCGCCTGTCAGAGAGGAGAAAACGAGCAGCGCAATCACTTTCCTTCCTTTTAACTAAACACCGAAATTGACTGAGAAGGCGCCCGGCTCCCTCTCCTTTATTTTCTGCCTCAGAGCCCTGAAAGATGCCAAATGAGAGTGAACAGGAGTGGGGTGAAATGACTACCCTAAAAAGCCTTTTGATGCATACTCTTTGAGGGGGGAAAGATGGACTGAATTTTAAATACCGGAGAATGAGAGAGAATATGTTTCCTGTGGTGTTATATGCCAAGAAAATGATTGTCTTTTGAAACCTTCTAATAAAACACAGTATAGCGCATTGGCCTTAAGAGCATATGTAGGTGGCAGGTTACAAACTTACAGGAAAACTTTATGGAGCGTTCATATATTTCATTAAAGCAGTCACAAGTCTTTTTTGCTGAAAAACTTGGGATAATTAAAAATATTTTTTACGCACTAAGCCTTAGAGGAGGACCTCACGTCACAACAACTTCCACCGGATCAATTAAAAACTATTTTTGTAATGTATGCAAATTCATGCCTCTGACTGAGCAAAAACTCATGCATGCTCCGAAGATGAGAGAGAACTCAAACTTACAGGCTATTGGATGCAAATAAAAAAGCAAAAGTAAGGGAATAGGCCTGTTTCCAGTGAGCAAGAGATCAATGCATTTCAATTCAAACCCCCTGCAGGTGGACCTGTCCCAAAGCCATGGCCCTGAAAGAGAGGAAAAGGTAGAGATAGAGAAGGCGAGGGGGGGCAGGGGAGTATTGATGGGAAATGGGGCGTGAAGCACACCATCATGTAGCACAGAGCAGCTCCTTTGGCAGTCTTTCCTTCTTCCATATTGTTGTGCTAAACATGGCCCGTATGGCTAAGAAGAAGGCTGATGCATGAACTTAAAGCAAGTAAATTTCTATCTTTCCACATATTAGTTGCCTCATTGGTTTTCAATCGAAGCCAACAGGGCCAAAAGAGGCAGAGGTGGCAGGGGGAGGAGGAGGGGAAGGTTGAGTTGTGAGGGAGGTAGAAGAGAAAAGGATGGTAAAAACATCTTTGGCGCAATGGGTTGGAAATGACGCTTAAATCACCACGTTTCAAGTCTGTCCTTCTCTTTAAAATGCAAACACGGCAAATTGAGACAAGAATAAAACAATAGCCACGTGGTGTGCTGGAGAGATATTTATATTCTTAACCCCCTGGATGTTTTGGTTAATGTTAAACCCTCAGCTAAATTGAATGAGGAGGTATTTCCTACATGGGGGCAAAGCTAGAGCGATGCCAAGGTGGACGCAGGGAGCACCTGCTAAGTATTACAGGTCAGACCAATCAGACCCCAGGGCAGCGAAGGCACATGACAAACGCTGACCTCTTTGCTTCAAAGCACACATTCTCATGCATACAAACACCTACAAGACCACTTCCTTCCCCTACAGGCAGTCCGTCCATCCATCTGTCCAATCAGCCATGCGACCAGCAGAAAACAAGTTTTCATTTCCTCTCGGTAAGCGAGGGCTTGGCATTACGTGGTCAACACGAGCGGTGGGCCATCAGCTCCCTGATCAAAGAGTGGGCCAGGGGAAGCTCACTGACAGAGGCTATAATTAAGACAGAGGTGATGTTTTAATGACACAGGACGAGTGTCAGGCTGCCCCAGGGTGGGTCCTGACTGCTCATGTGTGGAGGGACGAAGAGAGAGGACACAGTGAGGGAACTGGCGGGTAGAGGGACATATAACAATCAGCATATTACTAGCGCAACATGGGGAAAAATTCTGTAATTCAATTTGGCAACATTTACAAATAATACAAAAATAATTAAATGAAAATGGCAAACATCGTAAAGTCAAATCAAAGGCCTATAAATCCAATTTTGCCAAGTCTCTTTCACCTCTAAATGAATGATAGAGAAACTTCCATAACATATTATACATTCTGGTTTTGTTACATCAAACAAAACTAGAGCGTATAATTTGATAAGCTCAACTTCATGACAACCATCAACTCACTCTGCTAATCTGGCACATGCCAATACTATCACAATGTGACTGAGCAGAGAGGATAACAGCTTGCTGTGGTTGCCCTGGGCACATGTCTTCACATAGGTTAACGCCACCAAATGGAGCTGAGTAAATAGGAAAAAAAAAGTCACCAGGCCATTGTGCTACAGGCTACATGGTTTGGGGGTTATCAGGAAGGATACAGTGTTAATCATAGAGTAACCTGAACTCTGCTGACTCTTATCTATAGGAGAACATATGAGCGACCATTTGGACATTTCCCTAATCTGACTGTGTTGAGCAGAGAGGGCCCATTGTACCACAGGTGGGTGAGTTGGAGAGTTTGAATAGTCGAGGTCCGCCCTGAGCCTTTAGGGCTGTAACTGGAGGAGAGAAAGAGGCTGATACAGAGAGGAGATACTTAGAACAAGATGACCTCTTTCAGATGACCTTCTGTGTGGATCAGAATCTGACATAATGGAGGATATGGGTGAGAAATTCACATTATTGTTGCTTTACTGGTTATTTTCCAGCTTCAAGTTGTGATTTCATATAAAAATTATGCTTGGATATTGTCAGCTTGTTTTTGGGGCATCCATAATTATTACTTGGAAAAAGCCAAATTACCAGAGGGGCCAGAGGTTGTAGCTACTGAAAACTACTCAATTATTGCATTCAAAGTTCAAAATACCATTTTGGGCCTGGGGAAATGTATTCAAATCCTTTGACCACTCTGGACCCCTGCAACCATAAATATTTCATTGTATTTAATGCCATTAATCGATTCAATATTGGAGTAAATGGTCCATGCAAAACCTAAAACCCCTCAATGGAATCTCTCACACAATACAGTCATCATACACTGCTATGCTATTGAGCCGGTTCATCTCATTCTTTTCAAAACATTTCTCCACAGGCCGGCCACTAAAGAGGCAGCGGAGGGGTGGGAAAGGGACAGAGAGAGAGAGTGAGAGAGATAGAGGTCTGTGCGTTACAGTGGCCCTGCCCTTGCGTCTCCACTCTAGCAGCGCGGGACCCCTCGCCTCCCTGTGATACCCCGTCCATTGGGGACTCATCTGTCTGGCGCGCTGTCTTTGTACTTTACTGTTACTGGTGACATTTTGGTGTCACGGTGTCACGATGAAATGGCTCCCCTCCCACGTCGCAGCCCGCGGCGGCGCAACCATTGGAACAATAAGGTCCCGAGGAGTTGGGGCTGGAACCCAGGAGGCCCCAGCTGGGCGCAACGCCCTAACCCTTCCCCCTCCCCGGCTCCCATGAAATTGGGAATTAGTCGAAGCGTTGCTGACGACAAGTCAGTGTCTGTGTGTCCCGGGCTATTCCCAGGGCCCGGCAAAGACCCGGGGTAAGGCAAGACAGAGACACAGATACAGCGACCAAGGGATGGGAGCTTTCAGGGTCATGGGGGGCAACCTGTATGTACTGCTCCGACCTCTGACCTCAGCAGAGATTAAACTGTGTCTCACCCATGGCACTGTGGGAGAGTGAGTCACCTCTGGTGGAGCTGGCATGGGTCAACAGTGGGGACAGTAGGCTTACTGCCATGTTATTTTTACAGTCACTCAAAGCGGATAATGCACTTAAAATGTATACGTAATACGTTGTAGGCCTGCTGTTGCTGAAATGACCACAAACATTGTAATGCAGTTGTAAAGGAGTTAGTATCTCTCAAATCACATTTGACCTAAAACTGTGTAATGTGTAAATTAATTTTCACCTGTAAAAATGTTGTATGTCTCCAGTTCGATTTCAGGTTTTAAAGGTTATTGAATAAAGGCATCAGTTATTACGATTACAGATAAGCTACACTGACATGACTCTCTTTGTAATCAACCTAGGGTAATTTATAACAGTTTTCATTTTATATACTGTACAAGAAAAACAAGAGCTGTAATCATCAAAGACAACACACCATCAGGAGCTAGTCTTACCTTGGGATCCTCAAGGATGCCAGACTCGTAGCTGTTTAGAAACATAGTTCAGAGAATTAAGAACCTTTTTGAATTCTGCCTGGAAAAATGAGATGTGGGAACAATAAAGGTGTGTCAAACCAGTCCTACCCACCTTATATGCATGAGGTTGGCGTCCATGCTCCAAGGTGCCCGAGGGGTGACAGGCACAGGGATGCCATGTTTCTATAGTTTGACGGAGACAGCAGCTGTTATATTGCATACTGTTTTCAGGTGCTGAAGATGGCAAGGGAGGCTTAAAATCAGAGCTAAACTTGTCTGACAACATAGTCCTGAGGAGGAACCAATCAAACTATTTCAAGCAGCTGGTTTACGACACGGTATGTAACCTCAATACATCTGCCTCTCTGCACTACTTTCCTCTGTAAGATTTCACATCGAAAAGATATTACAACAATCAAAAAGAAATACATCTTTGGTTTCTTCAGAGAAAAGGTCAGCAATTCAGTGTTTCACGATTGCATGGTTTCACAAGTTCTCCACAAGACAGCTGGAGATAGATGTTGACTAAAACATCATGATCACCCTCTGGTGGGCAAAATCAGGCGAGACGACTGAGATCTGAGGGAACCAAGTGAACACAACACAGTTGGAGAATGTGTGTGGTCTAAATAAAGTAAATCAAATAATGAATCAGAATCACTCCATGTTTGATAGAGCAAATAAAAAATAAAAGTGAGCAATGCACCAATAACCTTAATTTTACGTGAACGTTTATGGTTCATTACTTTATGTGTGGAATTACCTGTGCATACTCCATCAGGTCGCTTCTCCCCCGGAAGCGGTTGTAAAACTCAGGGATCCTCCATGGTGCAATGATCTGAACCACACAAAAAGTAAGTGAGTGTGTTCGATCGATAGATACTGTGTCGAACAGCACAGGTAGCTACATCACCACTGTCAGAAGGCCGACTCACCTGAACCTCAGGGTAGAGGGCGTAGCATGTGAGCTCAAAACGTATCTGGTCATTGCCCTAAAAAAACACAGAGAAGGTCATATAGTTGAGGACTGTGTTTCAAGCCTGAGCTATGTCAGTGTTGATGGTTTAAAATCAACAATTACGTAAGAGTATGTACAGCAGTAGCAGAGTGGGCATGCTTCCCATGTTTGAATGTTATGTGCCAGAAGCCAGAATCACAGCCTCTCTGTGCTTTTAAAATATGAACATTTACATGTACAGTGTTTTGTCCCAGTCGTCATTACCGGGCTGGAGAAATCAAAAGTGTTTGGACCGTTCAGACACTGCTGAAGTAGGTTACAAGCTATTACAGGGTTATTTATTGTAATTTATGATGTGGTGTTTGTCTCCATCTACAGGCAAAATATGAAAACTACATTTCAACTTAGCAGCCACTTAGCCCTAGTTCCCTAAATTCCAAAAACACTTAATAAATGTTAAGATCCAAAAAGATAAACTGCATATCAAAGAAACTACAGTGGATCAAACTGCTGACTTAGTTGTATGAGGGTTTATGGATTAACCACTGGTGACTGTCCCTGACTGCTCTCCCAACATAGAGTAAGTTCACTGTGCCAGAGTATGCACGCGCAGTCATGTGCCATGAGACAACTTGACCACTGTAAAACATTTCGGTTATTTCGTGACCCATTCCTGCTCTGGTCACACTTTGGGATGCTCTCCGACAGCAAAAGGGATGCTAAATGACTGGGGTGTAATAATTTCACCATGACCACTCAGACTAAACTTGGAGCAGGAGTGGGCCAGAGCACAGTTTAGTTTATTTATCTCATCCTCAAATCAATAAAATAGTGAAAATCAATGACAGATTAAAGGACCGCACAGAATGGCAGGAAGTGGAGCCAACAAGTCAAGGGGGAAAACAGATAACAGCATCATGGAATATGAGCTAATCTTTTACTTTTGGTGTCACATGCTATTCAGATAGACATCTGGAAGGCTTCTGCAAACAAGAGCAATCAAAACATGTTTGCACTTTCCTTTGAACTGCAAGGGATTTATTTTACTTAGCTGCCAACTTGCATCGTGTGAAGAAGTGCCAACCACAAAATAATGTCATCTGCTTTTAATAAATAGATGACAATACAGAGTTCTGAATGAGGAATGAAGGAACAGCTCCAGGGGAGAGCAGATTTCTGACTTACTGTTGCTGCTTGGCCAAAAAGGGTTAATGTTCAACCCTAAAAATACACAAAAATACAGTTGTCTTGCAACATCTTTGCTATTCCATTGTAGCAAACAGGTGCATTGTGTGCAACCTCCCATCTCTCTTTCTGTTGTAGCTCTAATAAAGCCAATATTTATTTATGTTTAAAAATATTCAGTGTGACAACTTTATGGAAGTTCAGGCTCTCGTTTTAGCGCTGGCCCCTGGACTTTGGTCATATCAGTCAATTTATGCTCATTCTCCCTCAGTGTGTAGCCCTGTTGTCCTGTGTCCTGGTTTACCTTTCCTGTGGCACCATGGGAAACAAACTGGGCACCCTCCCTGCGTGCAATTTCAACCTGACAGCGGCCGATGCAGGGGCGTGCTACCGCAGTGCCCATCAGGTACCGGTCCTCATACACAGCATTGGCCTGAACTGTGGGCCAGATGAAATCCTCCACAAACTGTGTACGCAGGTCTTCAATGAAAACCTAAACAGGAACAGGAGTCAGTCACAATAACTCAATATCACATCTAGGACAATCAATAAGTGATGATTATTTGATACAAAACAGCACACGAGAGTGGAAGTGTTACCCACCAGGGCATAAATGCAAAATATTTAATCATATTTCATTCTGTCTCTCACCTTCTTTGCGCCAAGGGTTTCTGCCTTTTTCCGAGCAGCTTCAAAATCTTCATCTTGCCCAATGTTGGCCTTGAAAGACACACATTTATCTGAACTTCAAAGTGATGCAATTTTACAATTTTTGTTACTATCTGCCATACAGGCTACACAAACACTTTCAAAAAACAGGAGCTGTGCTACTTTGATGTAGCGTTCTTGTGGAATAGAAAATAACCCCTACTCATATAAACACGTCAGTACATGCTTAAAATTCCTGTGAAGTGGCATCTTTGACAATCCTCCATTTTCAGATCACGTCTGTAGAGGAAATTTGACAAGCTCCTCACAGCTGAAACCAATCATGAGCACCACTTAAAGGTTGCAAGAGCTGTCTGTGCTCCTGAGCTGGACACATATTATGGGAATATCACCACAAAAAAACCTTGTATATTCACCTTGTAAATACATTTGTCAAAACCCACAGCACATACAGACTCCTTTAGTACAGTGCTTTATCCAATTCATTTTAGTCTTAATGTTTTTCTGAACGTACATTCACAGTTACTTAAGGAGGTGTGTATATATATATCATATAACAGTTTAGTAACAGTAAATCACACCATGGATCAGTGCCTGCTATTCTTGTTCCTCTATTCACTTGTGGAGCTGCAGCCAAAACAGTTTAAAGGGTGGCACCTAACACGCCTTTGTGGGACCTATAGACAATCACTAACCCCTACACAAAACCACTGAATGAAAAGTTGGACAACAAGAAAATCTGCCTGCTGTGCAGTTCTGAGCTGCCCCAGGGCAAAAAGTAAATCCAGCTAGATTTGCAGTGGCATTATGAAGCTAAATCCTGTGGTTCGGAGTCAACTAGTGGTGTAGCTCCAATAGTTTTTTTTAGGGAAACCAACTCTACCATGCCTATATGACAAATTGCATCAGCTGTTTGAAAACAGTGAATTGTAAAACTTCAACTAAACATAACAGGTGAAAAGCAGCTGCTGTGGAAAAAGACACCTGTTGCACACACACAGTCGCATGCACACACACACACTCCTATGGAAACATTACCAAGAATGCGATGACATCGTAGCCCTGTTCCTTCAGCCAAACCAGAATACAGGACGTGTCCAGTCCACCGCTGTAGGCCAGAACCACGGTACCTTTAGACATGATGAGAGCTCAGTCCAACAGGTGGAGAAACTGTGGCAGCAGAGAAGAAAGATATTCAGAATAACCTAGTTAAAGATTACAGTGTTTAACCCAAGTGTACCAAGTGTACCTTTGGTCAAAAAAAAAAAAAAAAAAGACATTCGAGCCAAAATCAACAGTTACAAAGTTAGAAAAGTCCATGGTTAATATCTGGCTATATCTTAAAAGCACAACATTTTCATAACAGAGCCTAAAGCAGCAGATAAACAAAATTATTTGACAATCTATATAATCTAGCAATATATCAAGAAACGCTTTCTGTAGATCAATATTCATACTACCAAGCACTATTACTTAATAATACTTTAATACTGACCACAGAACAGACAAAAAATCATCTGATGCAACAGATATGTATTTTCTATCATTTTTGCACACATTTAGGACACTAATTGACTGGAAGACTGGGACACTCTCAAACCAGTGACGTTAATATTCATTCAATTGGAAAAATACAGTGTTTCAGTCTGTCTTCCTTTTAAGGTAAATTTTAACTTTCTTCTCCAAATCTTCTCCAAAAACCTGCTCGTGAGCTGGTGCTGGTAAGAAATTTACCAAATTCTCTGAAAACACGAAATGAACAACACTCAAGTCATTCAAGTCATCAGGTCTCAAGTCAAGTCAAGTAAGGAGTCTTTAACGTCCAAGTCCGAGTCGAGTCTCAAGTCTTTTATTTTTTTTGTCAAGTCACAAGTCATCAAAATAGAGACTAGAGTCCAAGTCATCAATGATTCGAGTCCCCATCTCTGCTTGACCTTCATATTCCATAAAGTTCTGCTGCTAATGAGGCATGTAATTAAACACGAAAACACATTCAAAATAGCATAAATACAACAGCTGCCTTACAAATAACACAAACTGGACACTGAATTGTGTGCATCTGACTGTGTGAGTGTCCAAGCCATAATTGTTCCCTTTGTCACTCATGGACTTGTTCTTCTTATGATTTCCTGGTGTTGTCCGGCTTGCCTCAAAAGCACAGACAGGCCAGGGTTGCCAGATACTACGACAAATATCCCCCACAATCTTACTTGTTTCCTTCACTGTAAAATCGGGAGATTAGCGGGAGAAAGTACTGACCGGGAGCATCGCAGGAGATACAGTGTTAAAAATCGGGAGTCTCCCGCATGAATCGGGAGCGTTGGCAAGTATGAATAACCAACATTTGCTTCAATAATTCTGTTGTTAAACTATACTAAAAAGAGCCACACCATACTATACCTATTCTAGGTATAAACCACTGTTATTTGGCATCATAGTTTTATTTTGCTGAATTTCCGCATGTGGTTTCATCACATCCTTATTCACCAGAGCTCAGGGGCAAAGCGAAGCAAGGCAAGTCGAGGCAACTTTATTAGCATAACCCGTTTTTTTTACAAACAGTTTGTCTCAAAGGGCTTTACATGGCATCATGACAACATCATCTGCCCTTAGGGAAAACTCCCGAGAAAACCCTTTTAAACAGGGAAAAATTGGAGAAACCTCAGGGTGAGCAACAGAGCAGGGACCCCTCGCCCAGGACGTGCAGACGTGCAATAGATGTTGTGTACAGACAGGAAAACAGAGACACAGAATATGGGAAAACGTGGAAATGGAATCAGTTGATTAACAAAAAATGATGGACGCAGCTTCTGGTCGGCAGGAGAGGCATGGAGAGGCATGGAGAGAAGACCAGCTTAATGGGACTACTGGCAGACTGGGTCGTGAGCAGGGAGGGCAGGTAGGAGACGTTACAATAAAAAAAACAATATGTCCTACCACCAAAAATCTGGTTTCTAATAGCCACTGTCACGTATCAGTTGTCCGGCTAGCTGCAACGTGTGTTTTATTAGCTGCACATATGCACTGCCACCATAGCAAAAAAACACACACAGCGCAGTTTTCCCACAACAAAAACGTTGCTTCTTACACAAGAACGACGAAAACAGTTCATACTTACAAACGAATGGTTTTCTTTTTAACCTGGGAGATGAATAAACGCGACGGTGGCGTTGTTGACGATGCCGTTAAGTTGCTCGGTCAGTTGGTGAGCAGCGGAGAGCATCGGAAAGCTCGCGCGGCGCGCATGCATTTTTGCCTCGCGGGTGAAGCGGTGTGACTGGTCCAGATTGTGTTGCGTCATCCGCAACATCATGCAGCTGCCAGAACCAGGGAAAAAAAAAAAGAACCAGGAAAAGTTCATCCAAATATTATCATTTCATGTAAATCCACTTCACCCACAGTTATACCTGAGAAGAAAAATGTTCAACTCCATTACCTTAACTCCATGGACGGATGACGCAAGCTCATCAAAGTCCTTCTCTTCTGCTTTGTCCAAACCAGTCCACTCTGTCTTTTCTTCTTAATCTAATATACTGGCCAAAAACAGGTACTAAATAATTTCCAGTCAGGGACCTGATTAGGTCAGTCCAGTGAAAGCTGTTTATTTTTTTTTTAAATCCATATCCATAGTCCATGGCATCTTTTGTATTGTTATAGGGTTATGTCTGTCTGACAAGAAAATAACTGTTATTTTCAGCAGTTCAACTGTAAACAACACACAAAACAATGTTGTTGTTTTTTTTTAAATATATAATGGCAGCAATCAAAAGACACAAACAAATACGTTATCAGATTTGTACATTTGTATTGGATTTTATCAGTGTGGCTGAAAATGATGAAATACTCCATTGCAGTCTGCTTTTACTGCAGTAGTCCATAGGAGGTCAGTATTTTTCTCAGAGTCTCTGGTCTTGAATCAGACTGCTGTCAGTGGAGGCTCGTGTCCAGTACTACACCAACGGCATGTTTACATTTTGAACTCTTCAATTCCATTTTCCGACAGGGATGTGATGTTATTAATACTCACAAAACCTATACATGTATTCTATACTGCATGTTGGTACTCCATTATGTGCTAGAAATGTACACTGATTTGATTATCTGGTCCACCAATGTTATTTTAACCTCTGAGGGCATTGTAACAGCTAAAAACCTTGACTGAGACAGTGGCTTTATATATATATTTTTTAATTTTTTTATTTCTTCGCCATCGACTTCCAAAATCAAAAAAACAAATGATCAAAAATACAATATAAACTTCTGTAAATCAATACACTGAATATTTTTTTTTTTTTTTGGAA
>OMNW01013277.1:0-28400 GCA_900303245.1 Selene dorsalis | reverse complement strand
TGTGGGTGCTGCTTTTTCTGCCACAAGAGCTCAGATTTAACTCCATTTCCCTTATTTGGCAACATGGTGGCAGGATAGATCCATGGATGTATACCGAGTTTGTTTCAACAGAAATCATATTGTGGCTGGGATTTGACTCTCTCTTCTTTTTGTAATCAGAATTTGTGTCACACAACATCCAGTGACACTAAAACAGAAAACTTCCTATTACAGAAACTCTGTTGACTCATTTCTTGTCCTCACTTCAACCTGTTTACCATTCACTCACCCAACTGTCCTATGAGATTAAGCAGCACAAAGCAGGTAGCCAGGAAGTAGCCACAACTCCAGGTAGCCTCGATGTAGTCTCTCTGCTCATTCCACTGGAACCACATGCGGATGCCGTCTTCCAGGAAGGTGCTGATGAGACACAGACGTGCCAGGTGGGGCAGGTACTGTTTGGTGACCCGCAAGAACTGCACAACAGAAGAAAAGCCAAAGAGTAAGGTTAGAGAAGAAGAAAAAAAATGCTGCCTGAAATTGAACAATGAAAAGGATGTGGTTGCTGACAAGCTCATGAGATTGCTTACGACACCCAAACTGTGAAACAACACTATACTGGGTCACCAAGCACTTAAAGATTTCCTCTCAACAGTAGACCAGCTTGGTGCAGAGTACTCTTAATTATTATTTACACAGCCAATTATGGGGGTAGGAATTAGCCCACTAGTCACTGCCACTGTCATTCTAGGCGAAGGTTGAAAGAGTAGTCATTTAATTGCTGGCTTGGACAGGGTCTGCTTCAGGGGAAAAACAAAACGTGTCAAACCACTTGCAAAGTAGGTTAGCATGAAAGATATTATCTTAAGGCATTATGGTAGTTATGCATGCAATCTGTGGTGCAAGTTCTTACTGCTTAAGAAAGTAATTACAATACAGGAGGTGTTAAATGAAAAAGTTGTGCTCTCTTTTTTGCACTTACTTCTAACTGGGATGTAACATAATATCCTGATGTAAGTGATTTCTAAAAGTAAGAAAAGTCTGTTGTAGTCTACAAATCATAAAACAATAGCATGGTTGTGCGTCCATATTATAACCCCAAAAGGCCTCTTTGCATGAACTGGAGTGTGTGAAATGATTAAACAAAAAATACTCTATGTTCTTCTCTCAGATTAAATTCATAACCACTCCAGTGTTACAATGAAGAAGTAATGACCTGCCCCCTTCCCCGCCTATTCGGCAGTCCACATCAGCACTGTCAGACCTCAATGGCCTATCAGTGTTCACCAACTCCCACTACGACTGCTGAGGCGGACATGAATGGACGACCTAGGGACCAATCCGAGCAAGTCAGAGGTTGCTGCTACAACCTAGAAATAGACCATCTAACTAACATGTTAGCTCAGGACCCATTAGTGGGAGATGTGGCCTTAAAATGGGCTCAGCAGCATTACTTACAAAGCAAACACAGCAAATGCTGTAAAAGACACTACAGTTTCCTCTTCTGTGTGATTTTTACAATGCACAGCACACAGCACTCATTGTAGGACTGTACAATTCCATGAGGCGTAATTTTATTTGGTTAGTGGAGCCTTTTCTGGTATATGGCTTGAATTAATTCAACACAGCTGACATTACCATATACGAAATTGTCTCCAAGACCTAATCTTTGAACTAGGAGGACTCCACCAGGGAGATGGTTAACATAAATCTGGTCTGTCCTGTAGAAACACAAGGCCTTGAATCTAGCACAGAAAAGTACAGCACATACTGAACTTTTCAAAGAACTGAAGGTACACCAGAATAAAACCAAATCTCTGGGGGGTTTTCCGAGTCTAGATGGGTCACATCTTGACCAGAAATCTGATATTAACATCTCAGCTCACTTCCTTTAGTAGAAGCCTGTTGTCACACCAGTACAGCAAAGACAGACCCAGCTGCAGAAAAGCAGCACAGGCATGTGTAATACAGTGAAAGCAAGGTTCACATCCAGTTTTAGGGGAACACAGGCCAACATGCAGATGCTAAGTTCAAGGAAAACAACTTAGGGATAGTAAAAGCTTACGCCATCATTATATGCAAAAGCAACTATGTCCAAATACCCAATGTGACTCAAAAGTGTTAGTCAGAAACTTGGTAGCTTAGCTAAGTGGTTTCACAATTGGTTGGCACTGACTGATATACACCGGGTGGCTACAGACGACAAGCTAATTTGCTACCAAATGTACACCTGTTAACCAAGCTTCATCTAAAGCCTTTTTTCTACTTTGCCTTTCTGAAGTACCAACGTTAACAAATCCACCTGGAGACGCATGAGAAGACCAGACACCTCGACACATAATGCAAATTGGGGAAAAAAAACGAGTAAATAAGCTGTTGCGTTGATGCGAGGTGGCGTTAACGCTGTCAACAGGTTACGATATACTTGTAAAAATAACGATTAAAGGCGTCAAAATGTTAAGAGGAAACACTTCGAGCCTCCCGTTACTCCATTCTCAGACAAACTAGTTAGCGGCTAGCATGCTAGCAGCGGCTAGCTTGTTAATAACTGTCGCGCTAAGGTTGAAGTTACCTGGTCCGCCACGTCTTCGGCTGTGTTCATGAGATCCTCCTGCCCCATTTTTGTGTAATATTACGAGTTTTAATAATTAAGGCTCAGCAACACAATTCAGATGTGCTGGATTTTTTTCCGCTAAGACTGTTCCTCCCCCCTGATAACGTTATTTACTTGAAGATTTCCCGATCGCCAGGACGTAGAGAAAGGCCGCCTCCGCCCCACAATGCCCCGCGATTTGACGAGAGAGACGGGGCCCCCCTACATGGTACTGCAACCGCTGTCTGCCACGTATACTGAACAGTCCGGGAGCCTGACGCCGTTGCTCAGCGTTGTTTACGGCTTCTACAAGTGTAAACAAACACAGATTTATACCCACTAATCCACCTGAACGTATATTGATATCATTAACTGTAAGGTACAATCATATTCAGCTCTCCAAACGTGCGCACTCTTATGTCTCAGGCAGCTTTTTAAAGATGGTTTCACTGTTTGGACAGATGTGCATTCTTATATACTGCAGGGTTATAGTGTTATGGGTGTGTTATTGATCAAAAAAAGTGAAAATTAGAAAGTAAATGTCTTTGATATAGACCTCGTTAATAAACGTATGAAATTATTATTTGTTAGTGCTCACAAAAAGTATGAAGTTTAATTTAATTTTAGTTTTTAACAATGCATAGCTCAACATATCACATGTTTAATAAAGATGTTATGTAAAATTGTAATTTAAAAATTGACTAGTAACTACTGCCATGGAACTAATGTAGTGTAGTACAACATTTTACTCTGAATTTCCAATAATGTATATGTACAGCAAATGATGACACATTTACTTAATTGAAACTAAACAAATATACTGAAGTGATAGGAGATGTACTGCTCAAACAAAACACACAACAGGTCAAACAAAACACACAACAGGTCAAACAAACAAATAAAAGAGGTTTCAGAATCCCAGCACTGCTAGTCTGCAACATTATGGTAGGACCATTTTTAATCATCACACTTTTGCATAATTTTATATACAATATAGTCATGGTGAAAACAAACACTTCTCATGAACTGCCTAACTGGCAACAACACTGTAACTACAGTATACAGATGAGTGATAAATTAAAGGAACAACCAACATAATGTCAACAGTGTGTGTTGGTGAAACGCTGGAGAACCACAAGTCTTGACAACAGCATCAGTTCCCATAGTAACACATTATTAAGGTCAATATAACTCAGTTGGAGGTATCGATCACTGTTCTGATGATGTGATGGAGAAAGCTGTCGGACACATATAGCTGAGCTGAAATCTGGTGACTGCAAAGTCCAAGACATAAAACTCACATGAGTTTCATCAAATCATTAAGTGGCGCTTTGCTCCCTGTGAATAGTTGCATTGTCACTCTGGAAGAGACCGCTTTCTCACTGGTTTACTTTGTCACCCATAATGGTAGAAAGTAACACCAATACCATAACAACAGTAAGTACATTTAGTTATTTACTTATTTGATCTATTTTACTTTAAAATTTTACTCCATAAGAGGTAAATGTGCAGCAGTCTCCTTCGGCATTAATGTTTATTAACCTTTAACCTAACCCTATCTATTAATACTGTCTCTTATTTAGACAGACTTCTGCAGCATATATATGGTGACCAACCCAGCCACACCTCCTCTAAAAGACATTACATTTGACTTTGGCCGACCACAAATGTTGCCACAGAGGCAGACAAGATCTTTCTTGTCAGTTCAAAATCAATGCAAAGACAGTCTATTGTCTACTAGGAGATCTCAGTGGACTTTGCTGGTGCTCAGACTGTACTGGGGTAAAGGTAGATCTCAGAGACAACCTGAGGGCACAGGTAGGAGGTTATAGATAAAAGTAGCTTCTAACGGGCTGAGTTAAGAGAAACTATATGGGGTGTGAGTGCTAACTTTAACACTGTTAAGCTCTTGGTCTAAAAGTAATATAGCAATAAACGCAGGCCCATCCAGAGATAAAACACAGAGGTCCACTCACAGTAATATGCAACAGATTCTGTATGACTAAAATGATAATAAACTCTGAAATCATATTTTGATGGCAGGTACTTAATGATGTACTAATCCAACACTGGATATGGCACAACACACTTAATCAGGCTGTTGCAAGGCCTCTTATTTTTGTTGAGCAACTGCTGCCAGCTCCACCTACCACCTTGCAGCCTTCAGCCCCTCATCAAAATTCTCCAGCCATTTTCCCAGCATGACTCCATCTGAAGCCAGGGGGGGACGCTATGTTAGTCAATAATGTTTCGAGGAACTATTCCTGAGTGGCCTATAGTGTCTATAGTGTGTTGGTGTTTGCAGAGGGAAGAACAGCCATTGGAGACAGAAAGAATGAAGGCATTTAGCTGCTGAGGGCTCCGATGAAGTTGGTGGGAGGATGATGAAGATAGCTGCCATGAGAGGGCAGAGCTACATGTGAAGGGGAACAGGATAGGGGCCATAGCTTACAGATGGCTTGTTAACTGTTAAGACCAAAGCCCTGTACAAAGTCTGTAAAATGAAGAGCATGTTCTCTCCCTGTTTGCTAAACAGGGAACTGTATTTCACCAAGCAGGAACACAGCATACACCACCCAATCTGGTGCTATTTAAATGCACAGCAGTGACTGTGACCCAGCTGTGAATATCAAATGCTCTGCACAGAAGCCATGGCGTGATCTCAACATGTACACAGAGATAAACGGAAAAGGAAATAGATGATATGATATGCACAACACTCTCACTGTTACATCTACAGCATTAAAACCCCCTGATGGTCACATAAGAAACTGCTTAATTTCCTGCTACTATTAAGTGGGGGAGTGATTTTCATATAGTAAGAAATGCTGACATCCAATCTATTATGAAACATTAAAGTCTAAATTATGTGTAAAATACTCTACAAAATAATAGGTGTTTTTGTTTTCGGATAGCATTCCTCTCTGAAATATTTATTGATATATGGTCTCCAGCATTTGGTCCCTCTGTCTTCACTGGAACGTTAACACCTGAATTTTAAATTCTCTAGAGTTGATTTATAGGCAATAATTGGAAATAACAGACACAGACAATGCTTGCAAGATCAAACTGTTGTATTTTATACCAGATTTCTTGCTTATGAACCAGAAAACACAATTAATCCAGTTCAAATACAATCTCAATGCCATGTAAACCTGCAACCTCTGCAACTCAATCAGAAAACTGATTTGTTTCAATATCATAATGTGACACTTGCTAACACAAAGGTCAGGCCGGCTCAGATGTAGGAATACAACAACAAACTGGTCGTGAGCACTGCTCTATGACAAAATATCAGGTATAAAAATACTCTACAGATCTGTTTTTGCATTTTACTTCCCATTTTTCACTTTTCCGTGTTTCTTACGCCCTGATTTCCACTGATTATTCCGAAATTTCTTCTGAAAACCACCACCCTGGACCTGAAAGACATTATTATGACAGCATTAGCATCTCTCCAGAAAAAAGAAATCATAATAACATTCATATAGCAGATCCCACACACGCTCATACAGACCTTTTTGCGTTTCTGCACAGCCTGTTTGTCCACTTCCATTTCCATTTCCTCGTCTTCATCTGTTTGGAAATCATCTTCCTCCTCACCCCCATCACCTTCCATATTTTCTTCTGATGGGTTTTTTAAGGTAAAAACAGATGCTGTGGGAAAATATGACACAATGTTACAGCGAAGTAAAACTGCCTGCTTCTGTAACTTTTGATAGTCCAACCTGGGCCAAATTATACAGCTGATAATTATCCATTATTCTGATGGACCACATTTGTTTATCAATAAATTAAAGAGCTTTCGTCTGCAGACAAGGTGGACGAATATGTCCGATGGTGTGTGCACTGTGGGTACTGACGAGGATAGAGGTCGCTCATGCTGTCTTCAGAGTCGCTGTGCTCCTCGTCGCTGGTTGAGGGCTCCCACACGCTGCTCCCGTGTTTTGTGGCCCTCCCCCGACTGACCTCCTCTCCAATGTCTTTGGGCTTTTTCTGTTTGAGTCTGGCTGGAACAAATTCAGTCCCCAGCTGCACACACTCTTCATCTACAAGGAGAAAGAGTTATGTTTAGTGGTGATGTGACAGAGTTAAATTTTCCAGCAGCTCATAATTAAGTACACTGATAATCTGAGTGTTGCTAGTAATGACAGTACAAGTTAAGAGTTTCTGTGAGTTAAAGAACATTGAGGTGCAAGGATTGGCTCTTGTGTGACAAGTGTGGCATATGTAGCTATTGGATGGACGAATGATCAGAGAAGATGTAGAATGATTTATGATCAGCAGAGAAGTAGCTTTGATTGACAGGTGTCATGACAACAATGTATAAGATCTCCAGTGTTCAAAAATGCATAGTAGTATTAACAACCTGCATTTTTTTTTAACGATGCCATGCATGTGGATGGGAGGTGCACTTACATTTGGAGAGGGCCTTCTTGAAGCGTTTCCCGTTGACATGCCTTAAGACGTGGTGCGGCTGCCGGTTGAGATGTCTGAGGGTCAGCTTACAAAAGAGCTGATTACTGGGAAACACAATGAAAACACAACATAAAGTGCAGATCGGTTTCACACATTCGAGCTGGTGTTGACAGTCAGTGCATTCTTTTGCAAAATGACAGACAGACACTGACGGGGAAATAAAGAAGAAGCTCATCCTTACGGCTGTTTAGAGCTCGGCACGATGTGTGGTTCATACTGGCTGTAGTTAAACTCTGCTGCTGCGCTCAGTTTCTCATATTTCTTCCCTTCAGTGAACTTCTGCAGCTCCGTCAGGTTGCATGGAAACTCGTGGCCATTCAGTGTGCACTTGATCTGGAACAACACACGCAGTGACAGATGTGGTGCATTAGCCGCCAACGATGGTATAGCTCAGCTTGGTGCAGCAATGAACGTGCTAATCATTTACAGTGCTCTTCTTTCAGCCTCGGTCAACACTTCCAACCATAACAACGCTTCACTGTACATGGCTCCTGAGCTAAATTAGCAACACGGCTAGCATCACATTGGAAATGTACAGCGTGTGGTGAGATGTAGGGTAATTTGCTCACCAACCTTTTTGCCGTCTGTAAGCTGGAGGAACGGGTGGTTAAGAAGAAATGCTTTGAGGTCTGAGGGTAATGCATCCATAGTTTAAAAACATTTGAAAACAGAACCCTTCAGTGTGCCGATCAAGCCACCCCCACAACAGGAAATGTCCACACGTGGGTTTGGCTGCACAGACTCTGTTGCGTGATATCCTTGCGCCCTCCACTGATCAAAGCGAGGAAGGTCAGCTTAATCGAAAAGCTTCTTATTCAACCATTATCACGGTATTATCAATAATGAACCTTGATTAAATCAACGGAGACAGTAGTTGCATTCACAAAACAACAATAAAGAAAAAGTATCTTAACTTTTAACATATTTGTATAATCTTGTACCAATTTATATATAGTGTAGCAGTATATTTTTTTGTGTTAGATTGACAGAAACTTTACATTTTTTCATATTCATTAATTTGTTAATTGTTCTCTGAGATGAGTCACCTTTTAACAGCTTGTCAAGTCAGCTGACCGATCAGCATCTGACAGGTCAAAGAGAGGTCTAACAAAGTAGAGAGGGCGCACTCCGCAGGAATCTTCAGACACCATGCGTGTAGTCCACGCACAAGCTACGGCGATGCGGGGACAAACTAAATTTGTCTGAAAACGGGCAAAAATGGTTTACATATTGTCTGCGCTGTAGATATTTTAAGTAATTCTATTTGACCAGCTCCCGGGTTATTCATACAGAGTGAGCCATCTTCCTACAAATGCGAACATCTTTGTTCAAACCCGTAAAGCCCCGCCCATATTTTCCCATAATTCATTGGTTCCGTCAACAAATCCCTGACGTCTGGAAATAACGACAGGTCAAAGAAGCTAACCTGCGCCTTCCTCTCGGCATCTGTGGGTTAAACGAAAGCGTCTGAAAATAACTTTTAAGTTAACACTTCTTCTTGAATTTGGTGTCGTCGTGCTAAATTTGAATCGTTGCGACGTTTGATAATAATAGTTAGCTTGTAGCCTAGCTAGCTCGACAGTGGAAAAAAGTAACTCTTTCTGTTGCAAAGTAGACAAATAAACACGAATATTTTAAACATGTCTGGACCAAATGGAGATCCAAATATCTCTATCGACGACGGTATTATAAACGACGAGGATGAGTTTGGCGACGAAGGTAATGAGCTGGTGTATAATTCATTGCAGTGATGATGCTGGTAGTGTTATTACAGTAAAGTGGACAGTGCACCCTAAAGTCAAATTGATTGAGCTTTGCATGACAGAAAAGTCTTAACCTCTCCTCTGCTTATCCACAGAGTACGTGGCCATCAACTCCATGCTAGATCAGATCAACTCTTATCTTGATGACCTGGAGGAGCGCAATGATGCACTCAATGGCAAACTGCATGAACTAATGGAGTCCAATCGGCAAGCCCGGCTGGAGTTTAGAGCCCAGCTGCTCGGCTCCCAAACCCAGGAGGAGCAGCAGCAG
Source organism: Selene dorsalis (assembly GCA_900303245.1). Classification (NCBI taxonomy): domain Eukaryota; kingdom Metazoa; phylum Chordata; class Actinopteri; order Carangiformes; family Carangidae; genus Selene; species Selene dorsalis. The sequence goes on along the minus strand of OMNW01013277.1, from coordinate 19,315 downwards.
CAGCAGCAGCAGCAGCAACCTGCAGACGGGGACTCCTCCTCATCCAGCAAGGAGGACCTCACTGAGGGCAGCGGGGACTCACAAATGAGCGACAAGAGCGAGTAGACAAATGGGACTGAGTTCAGCAAAATGCAAAGTTCACTCAACTTCTGACCTCTGGTTTTGGGACTATAGTGACCTCTGATCGGCATAGTCCACGCCTGTCTGATTCCTCTGTGAATTTACACCCTCATCAGCTGACAAGTGTGTGACTGTGATGTTTTGCACTTCCCCTGTCACTGAACTCGATGCAGAGTTTCTTCTTCGTTGTTAACACTGTGGCGTGCTACTGTTTTGTTCCTGAGCAGAGCGTTCATTAATTCCCTGCAGCTTCTTATACAAGATGGACATCTGTTGCAGACTTGCACGAATAAGTTAGACGTGGTGTTCAGGTTCATGTTAAATATTAAGGCAATTATTAAAGCCAGAAACGAATGAGGTTTTTGTAAGTTAATAAAAAGCACTCAAACTGCAGGATATTGGTGTCTGGCTCATCTTCTAATAGGCAAGAGATTGTGCTGTTTAACCCATACACACTATTGTGTGTGTCTCCATGGTTACAACAGTGTTGTATAGACTCACCACAAGCTTTTGGGTCAGTCCTCATGAAAAAGTCTCTTCAGAGCAAGCGTCAACACCAACTATTTGTCATAGCTCTACTATTGCTGTGATTACTGATTGATGCTCTATCACACATAAGAAAATGCAACATTCCAGAGATTTACTGATATTTATGTTTGATCTTCAGCATGACTGTAAGTCTACACTGTGTTGTCCTGTTCGTTTTCATTTATCTGTTTGAAATAAGTGTTGCAGTCTGAAAAGTGTTTGTGTGATGTGTAAGTACTAGCAAAAAAAGGGGGAAACAATTAAGTCGACAAAGTGTGGGAATTGTTTTAATATAAATTAAAATGACCCCCAAACAGAAAACAAACATCCAAAAATACAATAAACTTCCAGCAATTAGAAAACAACACCTGTTTGTTCATCTCAGTTTGTCAGTAGCTGAATAAAAATACAGTAAGAAACATACAGCTCTGTTTGAAATTATCCTTTTGTCTCTCCGCCTTCATTCTCTTCCAGAGCTGAAGATCATGTCTTGTTCCTTCAGACAGAACATGACACAATATTAATCATGTCACAGTCATCACCATGACTACAAGAGTTGCTACATGTGTCAGTCAGCCTTTTGTGGTCAAGAATATTAGACTATGGAGGTTGAAATGTTTCCAGAACAACACGCTATTCATAAAGAAGGGAACAAAACATCCTTACATACATATATGTATATGCCTTATGGTGGCATGTGACTGCTGAAATGCTGGAGCCAAAGTTAAACACTTGTATCATCTACAGCGGATAGTCTACTGTAAGTTATTGGAGCTTCACACCAAGGTTCGCAAGGATAATTTTCTACATTAAATACCTACAGACACTTCATGGATTTTTCCTTGCAGATTAATATTGGGACTTGTAAAGGAAGATTGATTCCAACTGTCCAGTGCAAACAAACTACAGGGGCACTTGGAGCACAAACCTCTAACAAGGCCAATGTCAAATAACATACACCAGACCTAAGAGAGAGGAAAAAAAGGGTCAAATTTAAAGCCAATGTTTTCTGTTACAATTAAATAGCTTCCTCCTTGGCCCCTGTCCTCCATCAAGTTTGGTGCAAATCTGTTCAGTACTGAAATAAATAAACACACACAGGTGAAAACATAACCTCCATGATGGAAGTCAAAAATCAAAAACAAGGGCAACCTGTAGGCAAATAACCCCCACAACAACCACTTACTATATTTTTGTGCTGTGGATGCTTGTAGACGCATTTTACCTCCATGGCAATATGAATGGAGCAGCTGTTTCATTCTAAATGTAGGCACACATGACAAACGTCCATGGAAATGTGACACCAAATGTGACCAATTCTTTGGAAATGTCATTTCTCTTGATTAATTCTGAACTTAAAAGACTGAAGATGAACTCCATGACATCCAGCCAGAACCAAAAAAGAAAAGAAAACAACCTTGCAGCATTTTAAGCTTCACACAGCGTGTCTTGCCTGACAAACATTCAATTTTCAATATGAGCAACATGTAGACAACCTTCAGTGAATGTGGAGTCTTCCAGGAGTCGAGGACAACTCATAATTTGAACACATTCGGTGTCTGGTTGTTAGCAGAAGCTTTCCATGTCTTGCTCTTGACATGATGAAGCCATCTGCTGCCGCAGAGCCGCTTCAACATTTCAAGGATTTAGGGGATTCGTCTCCATATGAATGTGTGCAGATAAAAAAAAAGGGGCTTTGACATTTTCTTGACAGATGTTCACATTGACATTCAGACTCTTCAGATCGTGTCTGGATTTCTGTAACTCTTCCTATTGCTGATAGAAGGCCGATAAAAATCTGTGCAGTACTATTTTGTGTTTTTTTTTTTTTTTTGCCCAAACCCGACTCAACAATCTCAACCTCAAATTAAAAAAAGGATGATAAAACGCCCTGAACAACACTATAATCTGTTTCAAGCTTCAACATTTCGACACACTCAAGTCAAAAGTACCAGTTTAATCAAAAGCTGTCAACTGCTCAAACACTTAATTTAGTTACATTCTATGTTTCAGCTTGCTAAAAGCGTGTGCTATGCGGTTAACAATGTGGAAAATGTCTCCACTTTACTGTCAGTATGGTCTTCTACACTTGCAGGTTATCATAAGTTAACAATCATTCATCTAGCTAGCTAGAGAATTTCCAGAAAACTAAAGTCACCTCTCGAAAAGAGCAGGGTGGGAAATTAACATTTATGTGAGCCAGCCAGAGACTACTGGATAGAAAGTGTTGCTGTGACTGCAAGATTTATGGGGCAACATGAAAAATGTTTAAAACATTTATGTCATACTGCACTAATGAAATTCTGCATATATCAAATTTGCATTAGGCTTCTGTGACTTTAAAATTTGTCAGTGTGTCCCAATACCATACTGCATATTAGAGATAGACTATAAACTATTATACTATACAAAGTCATCTGGGATGTGGAGTTGAGACTAATGGGGGGTATTTTGCTAAAAAACTAATTATGCTTGATGAAAAATAAGGCATTTTATATTTCATCCTGAGCGGTGTGTGTATTAAATCTCAAGGAAATCCATCTAAACACTATTCAGACATGTCACACTAAGCCAAGGGCTGTGAACCTCACAGTCATGGCAAAGGTTCTGGAGGAATTATCCTCTGGGGACCATGATTGGCTGTACAAATCCATGTTGGACTCCTGATATTTTAACGGATGAGTGAGAACGCTGGCAGAAAAGGATAAGTCAGAGGATAATCAGTTAGTTGGATTCATCCCCTGAGGACCATAAATGTCTGTGCAAAACTTCATGGCTATCCGTCTAACAGTTGTAGTGGTCCTGGCTGAAAATCACTAGCATGGATAAAAAAATAAAACATTAACTATTTAATACAATACACGCGCCAATTGAAGTCACTCTGGTAGAATAGTGCCCATTAAAGGTAGACTATAAATTCAGCTGTACACTTTGTCACTCCTTGTTTAACTAAGGAGTTTTTCCTTAGTCAGCTACATAAACACATTTTTTTGTGTGAATACTGAACAGAAGAGGTTTGTTTTGGACTTCCAGTCCATAATTCATAATGATGTGAGTCTGCTGTGTGAGGCTGGGGACCTACTCAGGAACTTCATTTTCCAACTGGAAGTCAATATTAAGAGACATACTGTACTACCATGGATGCATTTGATAGCTGTCACATGTTAATTTCCCACCGTGGGAGAGCAATTCACATGATAAGTCATGTTCTGCTATAACCAGTGTGTGTTTAATCCAGACTTTCCAGCATGGAGAGAAGCTGGTCTCTTCATTTCTTGGTCACTATTTGATGAAAGCACCTCTTCACATACTGATATGTCCTGTGCTAAGGTTGTACCAGACTTCCTGTCTTACCACATCGCATGTTTGGCTCATCGTCTGTTCGTGGCCCTCCCTGACCTGCGTTTGGCGGTGGTTTTTGTCTTCCCTGTGCTGCTCTTTTTCCCTGGGACAGCAGGAGCCTCCCTCTCCTCCTCTTCTTCTTCTTCATTAGCCTCCTCAACGACAGCTGTAGGCTCAGAGTCTGGCAGCTCAACAAGACTCTCCTGGGCTATGGGTGTGTGGGATGTGGTCTCCTCCTCTCTGCTGCTGAGGCTGAGGTCTTGGTCTGTGCTGTCAGTGCAGGTCTCTGAGGTGAAGTCCTGCGAGGTCGGGTCGGGGTCGGACTTTTTCTCCTGTTGCTGGTTTTCTGTCTGCATTTGCAGTCTGGTGAGTGAAACTGTGGGCTGTAAGGAGTTTGGGTTTGTCAGTAAACCAATGTCATTGGAGAGGGCATTTTCATCTGTGGTGGTTTCTGTTACAGGCCTGAGGCTGTCTGAGGCCTGGAGAGACTCTCTAGAAGATTCAACAGCTTCAACCTTTTGACTGAGCAACGCTCTGTACCTCTGAGAAAAGAAAACAGAAATTACTGCAATTAGTCAGTGGAAATCCCTCAGTACATTTTGATACTTATCAGTTTGCCTGTAGAACACTGCACACAGCTGCCTGAAGAGCTTTCATATACTGGTATATATATATTAGGGTTCATATTTGGATTAGACAATCAATAAAACTGCTCTTTTCTTGAATGCTGGGCCCAAATTACCAAAGATATAAATAATGTACTTAACTTCATGACGAGTTCCTTGAAAAAGTATAAGTAATGGAACAACAATCATCAGATTTATCAGGTATCACCTATAAAGTAGAGGAATCAGGGTTGATGAAGTGATGAAAAACCAACCTTGAGGTTCTCAAAGTGCGACAGTGATTTGCAGTGGGTGTGTAGGGCAGAGGATTCAAAGTGGTAAAACTTGTTGCAGAGTCTGCAGATAAAACCTGCCACTGGCACAAAGAAACTGGAGCCTGTGGTAAAAGAAACCAGATACTGAATTTCACTCGAATCTGATTAAGTACAGGAAAAGGCAGAGGAACGATGACTTCTGTGGTGAAGGAACAGGAGTTAGTCATCACTCACCGTAGACTGTGTCAGAGTCGTACTGCTCATCACTGGTCATGTTCTTTAGAGTCACTTCTTTAAGGGAGGACCAGCCATCCTGCACCACCACAGACACCGTTAACATGATATGATAATGCACTGACCGTGATGTGCAGAGCTTTCGTTTTAATCTCTCAGACACAACGACAAATAACAAATTTAATCACCTGTTTGTCGGCGCAGTCTTGGTCTTCTTCGCTCCTTTGTCTTTCTTCTACATCCTCCACCTCACTGCCCTCCTCCTCATCCAACGAAAAGCCATCGGTGTCCATATCAGTCAGTTTAGCCAAGGCCTCACAGCCCTCCTTTTCCTGAAGCTAAGACAAAGTAATGTACATTAGCAAGTAGCAACAGCATGGCTAAGTGAATGATCAGTTTAATCTTCATCTCTTGGTAAATACATGCTCATGTGTTTGGGATTTTAAACACAAATACCTTCTCCATTTTCTGTCTGTGCTCCTGAGACTGCAAGTGCTCCACAAAAATCTGGGAGGTCCTGAAGTGTTTCTTGCAGACTGTACAGGAGGAGATGGCTGTTCTGCTGGCAAGCTGAGGAAAGATTAATATTTATTAACCCAATTACTTGATTTCTTGAACACAGCAATCACATTCTATATATATGTGCTTATCTATAAAATGAGCAACGGATTACTTTGTGCTCCTCTGTGCGCCTGTGATCCATGATGCTGCTGGTGAAGTGGGTGTGACAGGTGGCACACCAACGCTTCACGTCTGCTTTTATCTCTCTGCAAAGACCACAGACAAGGATTATATGAGTGTTTTCTCACTTTCCCACGTTCCATGTTGAACTCAGAATAGTCCACTGATGACAGCTGAAGTTAATCTGTTGATTTTAAAATAAAAAAGCAGTGAAATCATCATTGCCAGAGCGCATCTAAAAACTGACCCGTCCTTGTTTGCTCCCTGCAGAGACTCCTGCACTCGTGGCAGCAGCGTGACCAGACATGCGTTGCTCATGTGTTGGATCTCCATCATCCTTTGCTGGTGGGAAATGCTGTTCATGTGACTCCTGAAGTTCTACAGACAAAAACACAAAAGCAATAAATCAAAACAGAAGAGAAAAGTAACACACTGTCACTGTAAAACTGAAGTTCATCCTACTTGCTGGTTGTGGCAGGTAATGCTGCAGAGGTAGCAGTAGAACTTGGTGGCACCCTCCACTGCACCTTCTTCCCCTTCGTCCTGGTTGCCTGATGAACCTGAGGAGGCATCTTGCCCCTGCGGCACCTCCTCTGGGGGTAAACTAACCTGCTGGTCATCCTCACTCAGCCTGCCAGAAGGTGACTGGGCAGACAAACAGCTGGGCACCTACAGAGAGGTTTCACAAGCCAGATGTTAACCTACTGTCAGTGTCATGCATTTATTTAACTATGATAAATACTCTTGACAAAGAGCCTGAGAAGAGCACTGGTAGTTTAACCACACTGAAATCATTGTTCATTGTTAATTATTTTATCAATAACCTGACCATGGCAAATAAAAACCTACTCTCACCTGATCTGCTCTGCTCTCCTCCAGCGCCTCCATGACATCAGGTTCCCCCGTAGAGCCTCCTTCCCGAATGACGTCATCTAGCAAAAGATTCAAGGGCAACAGAAAAATACACTAAGTGTTGATCTCACCTGACCTAAATATCACTACATTTAGATACATTTTGTGCTCAATATCTACAGATTCTAAAACCATCCGCTCTGAAAACATGAGGTTGAAGTGTGTTTTTACCTTGAGGCCGATTCTGCTCTGTGTTGTCGCTGCACTCTGAAGAACAAACCTCCTCACGTGTGTCTGGAATTGTGATCATTTCTGACCTGAGAAAGAAGAAACATTGTTTAAGTTAACAATCAAACAGAGGACATCACTGGTCCAGAATCATTCAGAATATTTTCTTCATAACTGATAAAAATGTTTTCTTCAAAAACTGGAAAATAATAATAATAATTAAAAAAAAAGTTTCCCTACTCTTCTGTCCTCTGCTTTTTCACAGCAGGTTCCTCTAGTTGCTCTTCCAAGATCTGTGTGGGTCCATCCACTCCTCCCACTCCACCATCTGTGGGTGGTAAATGCAAATTAAAAGTTAGAAACAAAGTATAACAACACTACAAACAAATGTTCACCATCTGTATTCTAGTGCTATTGTAGTTTGTGGAGACATGGACACAAGTCACACATTGTACATGTCATGCTGTACATCTTCATATCTTTCAGTGCTGACTGAATTGCAGCTGTATCTGTTTCAGACTTACCACTGGGTTCACTGGTGCCGCTAGCTCCTGGCTGGCTGTCTGTGCTCCCTGCTGCCATCTGCTCACTGTCTCGCTTCCTGTCTGGCTGGCGAGCAGTGGCATCCTACACACAGTCACAGAAACAGCTTTGTAAATATACTGCAGAAAAAGACACTCGGCTTGTTTATTTAAGTTGGCATCAACACTGGCACCAGCTGACATGGCTATACCCAGATAGAGATGTACCTGAGACATTAGCAAAAGCACAAATAAAATACGATTTGAATAGATCTGGATCCAACTGGTTTTTGCTGTACAGCAAAGAAAGTGGAATTAGTTTCATTGTTTGGTTTAAATATATTAAACATTGCTGTGCAACCTAAGTAAATGCTTAATTTAACGTATTTAGCTTCAAATTTCATTGTTGTCAAAAAACCAGGACATCTGTTCCCTCTACAGAACGAAAGCTTTTGGTGAAGTTGTAAACTCAACTCAACATGTGATGCTTGTTTCAGTTGTTACAGTGTGAAGCACAGAGGTAAACCCTAATGGTCCTTCAATGGGCAACAATAAAATTAAATCTTGACAAATTTGAGATCCACACAATCCCAATGGGGTGCATTAGCTGGGCTGAAATCCTACACAGTGATTATAATCATTATAATGGTGCTGTTGTAATTACTGTGGCGGCCGAAGACGAAGAGGAAGTGGTGGAAGGGGCTGTGGTGGTGACCATGGCAGTAGTGTTGTTATTGTAGTAGCGAGCATGTGGGTGGAAGGGTCGCGCAGCTGGGAACCCCATGATGGGGGACTTGATAGCCATGCCCATGGGAACTGGGCCGAGCAGAGACGACCTGGTCCCCGCTGTGAAAAACTGACGGAACTGCTGACCACCCATCCCAAAGTTCCGCATGTTACCTGGACGACAGAAATGAATGAAAGCAGTTTTAGTCTTTTACATGTCTTAGCTACCATATGCAGGGATGTTTTTTCCAGACAGTGCTGTCTTCAAACTGTAATGCCAAATGTACCCTGCATCTGCTGCATCAATATGGCCCCCTGCAGCATGGGATTGGGGGCGATGATGGTAGTCTGGGTCGTCTGGCACAGGTTGACCATCCTAGGAGGAGGTGCTGTCTGGGGAGGCACAGGAATGGCTCTGTATAGCAAACGCATAAGAGAAAAACATGCTGTGTTATTTCAACTGAAATGAACAAAAGAGGTGCAGAGTGTCAGCCCAAGCAGAATGGTCTGCCTTCTGACTAATCTAGAAATATTTGAAAATTAGCCACTATCCTGATGTGGAAATTACAGTTTGCTGAACAACAGCAAACAAATCCAAAAGCACAATGTCAGTTTAATTATTTCACAATCAGGTAGATCATTTATGCAGTTTTTATTTTACCCGCAAGTTATGTTCTGACCCAGTCAAACATGCTGTGGCTGTGATATGGACTCACTCTTATGAGAAATCATCATCCTTCCATATCAGCTTTGGCATGGAATCAGTGTTAACTTAACTTTTTTTATAGCACAAACTGCATTGCATAACGCTCAAATTTTCACAAACAAGTGCTTAAAAAGAGTGGGCAGACTCACATGTAGAGCCATATAGAGAAGATCATGAATCAAAGTAGAGAATAATATTGGATTTGTATAAAAGCTCATCAATAAAGAAAGCCAAAGAGAGTAAACATTGGGGCGGTAGCAATGAATGACAGCTAAATAATACATCTAGGAAAACAGATTAAGTTTGGGGTGCTGGTGGGATCGATTGCTGCTTTTAATGCTTTTAATCAAAATCTGACAGGTAGCATGGCACAAGCCCACATGGTACTTTGTATCACAAACCAGTGTGTGATGGTGCCAGCAGGCCATAACAAATGTAATGTGATCATACTTTATGGTCCAAGGGCCAGTTATCTTACAGCAGTGTTTCATAAAATCTCCAGTTTATCAACACTGCTTTTACAAACAAGATAACACAGCATTACAATAGTCCAACTTTACTGCACAAAAAAATCAAGGTGTACAAATATCACGTCTACTAAATTTGAAATGCTGCATGCTGATTACTTTTCAGCCACCCATAATACGTACAGTCTGGTACGTGTTGTGACAGGGCTTCCAGCTCAGCCACCGCCAGCAGCCACACATTATCACCCAGGAGGCCCACCCTCATCCCCGGTCTCGAGTTGACGTGCTTACCGCGGCGTCTGGTGGTGGTGATGTGGGACATGATGCCCCGGAGGTGGCTGCGGTGGAGGAGGCGGAGGCTGCTGTTGGAAAAGTTGCTGTAGCTGCCGCAGGTGCTGGTGAAACTGCTGCTGCTGTTGCTGCTGCTGCTGATGGATGTGCGGATTGAACATTGCGGGGCTTTAATACCCAGCGGTCCCCCCCCGAGTTGACAGACCCGCGGCTGCGAGGCTGCTGCGTTTGGACACCTGTCGAAATATAAGATCCCTGGGTCGGAAGAAGAGAAGGGTGATGTGGTACGTGTGCCCCGCTGTCAGAACAACTCTTTGTTGTAAAGACACATCCAACACCAGTGCAGTCCCCCCACCCCCCTTACTCACACAACCCAACAGGTCGCTCTCAAATTTCGTGATGACAACTAGCTAGTGTTAGCAACTTGGCTAACAACAATTTGCTGTTGTTTTTTGGTGTAGCAAAATACTTACTTCTGTACCCTGTTAGCAAACTTTCTGAAGAAAACTGCATGTTAAATGTTCGTTTTGTACGAGAACTGCATGTTATCCCTTATCAGGCACAAGGTACAAATAATAAATCAATAAATAAATGAGATACACCTGCCATGAAATGAACGAAGCTAGCCGTCCCCTCAGTAAGTGAACCTGTCTTAGCTTAGCATGGCTAATACTAGCAGGCTAACGCGTAGATAAACCAGCTGCGCCGCCTCTGCTTCTTTCCATTTTTTTTTTTTACTTAACTTAACTCTACAGCAGCTTTACTTACTTCTCAAAGACGAGAGCGGTGGTGGCTCTTTATTATCCGGCTAAGGACATGGCACAGGCTAAACTACTTGCTTTCAGTCCCGGTGTAACTTGCATAAAGCAGACAGAGACACTAACCAGCTAGAGTTGAGACAGTGTAGTGAAATGAGTGTAACTTGTCGCCCTCTGGTGGTTGTCTGGAGACAGTGCTTCATCTCTGCACATGGATGTTGTATTTGTATATTTATCTAAAAATTACAGTGTTTCACTTTTGTGTTTTTGTTATTGTTTGATATTTAACACCGTGGAGTTTAATATAAATATAACACAAATATGGTTGGGTGGTGCAGTGGTTAGTGTTGTCACCTCAACTGGGATTGGTTCCAGATCCCCATGACCCTGTTAGGACAAGCACTAATGGATGGATGGATGGGCAGACAATTATGGTATTTTTAAGTCTATTTTTGGTCCTTAAGATAATGGGAATAATGAGAAGCTTAATGTTTGCCAACTTTCCTTGGAAAATGTCATTTACTGATCAAAATAGCTACCAATTATTTTTCCCTTCTGAGCTGATCAATTAATGGATTAACCAACTAATGGTTGCTATCATCACGAAAAGTCATTAAAACATCAGGACTCACTCTTGTTTGACCACAAATAAAATTTACTTAAGCAACCTCCATAGTTGAATTCAGCGATATTTTGGTTTATAAAAAACAGACATGAAGGTGTATGTAGAGTGCCCCCTGGCCTCTGTCCATGGTGCTAACACAGTTCATTGAAGATGTGTTGTTTCCATCACAGAAAATAGTTTGTTTGAGAAATAACAATAAAAACTGGATTCCAGATCCACCATTTACATATGATCTAATCCACTCTAAGATTAAACCTTGAAATCCATAACTTCCTGTTCTGCAAACTATCTGACAGACAGTGAAAGTGCAGTAATGTCACCACCTGGCGGTCAAAGTGGAGAACTGCATGAATATCTCCTGAGGAAAATACTAGAGATCATCCTCATCCTCCTCCCCCCCTGCTGCGGTGCTCGGCTGAGAGGAGTGTACATGTTCAGTGGTGGAGGGAGAGCGTCCAAGCTGAGGTGATCTGACACACCGAGGAGGCGCAGTCAATGAGGAAGCGAACCGAAAAGTGAAACCGGTGTGAGTCCAAGACGCCCTCTGAACTCGAGGGTGGCAAGGACGGACGACGAGAAGGAGGAGAAGAAGAAGAAGAGGAGGAAGACAATAAATCTGCTGCTCTGACTGGGGGAAAGGATAGGCTTCCGATTGCACCGCAAAGATGGGCAACCGGGGAATGGAGGATTTAATTCCTCTGGTGAACCGCATGCAGGATGCCTTCTCCGCCATCGGCCAGAACGCGAACCTGGACCTGCCGCAGATCGCCGTGGTGGGCGGCCAGAGCGCGGGGAAGAGCTCGGTGCTGGAGAACTTCGTCGGGAAGTAAGTAGGAGCTTTTCCAGGCTGCGATGCGTGTTGATGTGCCTCCGGTGCACCAAGCAAGCGGCTCCGCAGTAGCCTGTTCGTTTCTAGACTTCACACAGCTCAGTCATCCCCATCCCCCTTCTCATAGAGGCTAAACCTAACACACAAGACTCCACTGAGATCCTGTCAGAGTCACTGAACCCTACAAACCCTATAAATATCGCACATTTCACCGTGAGGATGGTTGTTTCCATGCAGCACCAAGGCAAGAAGATTATTTTGCTAGGCCTTCATAAATCCCTGGTCAAGTTTATCTGTTAACAACTATGATGCATTCACTGAACCTTAAATTCCTGTTAAATAACACTTCTAATTTTGACAGCTTCAAGGAAAGATAACTTATTTCTCAAACTCCCTGGGTTTTAGTGTCAAATTAGTCCAAGATGCGTATGTTTATCATTATAAATCCAATGACAACACTCTCAGAGGCTGGCTCAGTGTGGATGCAGACTTCCTGTGATGCAGAAGCAGTTGCAGTCAGCTTGCTGGATGTGTTGTTGTCTCTGTGACAGGGCCACAATTTTGTTGTCCATAGGCCCTAATCCCCCGCCAGGCAAGGGTGCAAAGGGATGCTGGCTAAATGAGTGTGAAGAGGTTTCAGTCTCTCAAACATGCGCAGCTTTGTGTCTGTCAGAACTGCTGCTGCTCTTCATGATGATGATGATGATGATGATGATGATATAAAATGAAGCCAGAGGAACAAATCTGATCTGTTATGCTGCAGTATGACCTTGCAGAGAGAGAAAGAGAGAGAGAGAGAAAGAGAGAGAGAGAGAGAGATAGAGATAGAGAGAGAGAGAGATAGAGAGAGTCCACCTGAGCTCTGAGCCTCTCCAGGCCAGCTCCATCTGTCTGCCAGTGCTTATGCTGTAAATGAAGCTTACCTCGTGTAGGCAACAGCATGGGTGTCACTTTGCTAACTGTTTGTCAGCCCTGCTTCTTTGTGTTTCAGCTGATCAGAAAATCTTTTGTGTGTGTGTGTTTTGTAGACTTTAATTCCCCTGGATACTGTGCACAGAGTATGTGATTCAGCAGTATTTCCTGAGCAGACAAGGTCAGAGTGTGTACGTACTGTGACTCCAGGCCAGCCCACCCCCCGCCCTGAACGAGCGCTGGGTATTCCACAGTGAAATATCCCTCATCCCACTGGACAGATAGATCCATCAGTTCCGGCTATTTTGAGATTTTTAATTGATTCATCACTTTCCTGCAGCTGTAATTAGGCGTGAACACATATGGTGGTGTTTTCTCCTTTGCTTGACACCTTTTATTATCTTTCTTTTGCATTTGTGAAGCAGCCGAGACAGATACTTCACCACATGGTCACAGCGCTAATCCCCATCTTAACAGGTAGTAGGTGAGAGAGGCCGACTGTTTACATCTCAGGCTGATCTACACATGGTGCTGCTTGCAGACGGGAATATCAGTTTTGTTGAAGTGCAATTTATGAGATTTAAAAGAAACTGATTTGGCATCATTATTGTATGTCTTGTTGTCGACAGCTTTAAAAAAAGGTTAATCCTGGTGCCTACATTACCAAGAATGCAAATCAAACAGCCATGAAATGCTTTATAGAGCTAGCCCAACTTTCTACCTCTCAATGCATTAGCACAAATTGAGAATATATGCTAATCCATGAAAGCACTTTTTAACATATGAAGTAGTTGTCCTGAAGAACTTTAATGCATTAAATTGGTGGAGTTCCCCTTTAACTCCAAATTAGAGCTTGAATAATTTCCAGTGTAAGAAAATCTGTAATCTGTAAACTGCTGTTTCTCAAATCGATGAGCTGATGGACGTCTCTACGTAGTGCAGCGTTTGGATAGATTGGCCCTGTTTTGTTCCTTTTTTCATCTTTAGTCATTTACACTATACGCTCATCAAACCGGGCCACGTTATGCTGCACTTACCCAGCTGTTGCCATGGCAACAGCTTGTGTCTAATTACACAGCTTCACCCGAGGGACCAGTGGTTGAAAGCTGAAGTCTTCTTACACTGAATCGTTACATTACGAGGGTTTTCTGCCCTCAGATGTGCAGCACACTAGCTGGGTCTTGTTGTTGCACGTGTCAGTGTGGCCTGCAGTCTTTGCCATCCTGTAGCAGACAACAAATTGCAGACATTGTCATGTGTTAATGTATGCACTGGTCCAGCTGCAGTGATGTCACTCAGGTCCTCCTATCCTCCACCTCCTCCTCTACCAGCCTTCCACCCCCACCCCAACTCCAAGTGGCCTATTGTGTTTGTGTCATTGCTTTAAACCAACACACACTTACAATACACCATGTGTTTACTTATTACAACACGTCTTTTCTCCCTCTCCATCTTCCCTTCCCTGTCTCTTACTCAGACATTAACATAGCAGCTTCTCAGAGAGTCACTTAACATCATTTTCTGTGAGTCGTAATCTGTTTTCTTTTTTTTGGGCTGTCATTAAGCAGTTACATGGTTGACTTTTGGCAGTAACAAACAATGACTGATAATTTCACTCCCTCAGATCCGGTCCCGGCTTTCCTCTCCCTCTGTCTAGTTTTGCAGCTTACAGTCAGCACGGAAAATCAATAGCAAAGTATAGACTTTAAAATGCCAGACAGACATTAACATCAATTATTTCACAAGACATAGAAGCTGTGTAAAGCATGTCTGGATTCACCTGTCTATGAAGCATGAGTGGGAAATGGATACAGAGAAGTTCTTTGTTTCTTTGAAGCCTCAGGATAATTATCAAACCACTCTTTCTACATAAGGTAGCAGATACAAACCTTTGCAGAAGATCTTTAATGTACATGTAGTTTGTCTTGATGGCTAACAATGACACCTTTCCTCTCAGGTGGATTAGATTTTTATTTTGATGCTGTACCATCCCTGTCAGGCGCGACTCAGGGCCAAGGACGGCTCTCCTCTAAGTGATAGAGATGGCATTGATATATCGTGGTAATGACATAAGAAACATTTGAGGAGACTAATCAAATTGATCTATTCCACTTCACCATCTGTCCTTCAGTGTGTTGTTTTTTTTTTTATCAGGCTTTTATAACGTGTCCTTGCAGAGAGTCTGCTGCTCTCTCTACAGGTTTTCACTGTTCACATTGCTGCAGTTCAACATTTGTGTCTCAGCCTGTTTCTGTCTCTAAATTTAACTGTAACTCAGGCAGCACTTTTTTTACCGTCACATTTAAAGGGGTCCAGATACAAAGTAAAAGCAGCAAAGCTTAAATACATTTACGGGTGTGTGATGCTGTGTTCAAAACATCAATTATATTCAGTTTAGAAAAGTAGCAATCCTCATTAAAAGCTGAGGCAAGTGATCATTTGGTCTTTTTGTTTGAAAACTGACTGCAGATTCATTTCTTATTGGCTGACGCATCAATTAATTTGACTAATAGATTCAGCTTCTATTTACCTGGACATACAAGCATCACTTTGTTTTAGTCCCGTTTCTTCGGTCCATGTCCCACTGCTGACCAGATTGTGAGTTGACATTTCACAAATCTGAATCCGAGAACTACACCTGGGTCCCATCTGCGTCTGACGCATCTTCCCACCAGTTTGTGTTCTCTGTCCCATGAGTCTCATTAGCACTGACAAAGCAGGGAGCTTCACTGATCTCAGTGCCCAACACATTCACTTGCAGGTGGATGAAGCAGTTCACAGGGAGGTGGGGTTGTTTGGACACATGTGGATGTCTGACTAAATCTAACATCACTGCATTCAGACTGTGGCGTTCGTTTTAAATGGATGCACAGAGGTTGAGAGGATGTCACAGAGAGGAGGGAAAGATGCGTGAAATTAAAAGTTGCAGCCAAAAAAGGAATCATTTGTTCAAAAGGGCAAAGGTCAAAGTGGGGGCTCGGGAGCAGTATAGGTTCTGTCTGCATTAGCACTGAAGTGATTGATTAGTTAATCAATTAATGAATTTACAAAACTCTTCCATCACTGGCAACTATTTTGATGGTTGGTTTGTCACTTGAAGTCATTCTTTAAGCAGAGATCCTCAAATGGACGCCTTTCACAATAGCAACAGTGAAGTCACCACAGTCAGATCATATAGTGTGCTGTACCATCCTGACTCTGAAAGTGGGTCAGAAGCATTTTGGTTTGAGAATTATTTTAAAATATTTATACCAACATTGTGCAGAAAATATTTTATGAATGGATTTGAATAAGTAGACAGGAAAAACAAGGTCAGCTGTGAGGCTTTGAAAAACTGTCACAGTAAAACGACAACAATAACGTGGCAAAAGACACCGAAGAATTTGAGGAAAAAAACAGAAATCAGCAGGTTGAATTAACCATGCTACATATTAATCATTCAGTGTGGTGCTTAGCACAGTACACACAGCACAGTTAGCACAGATACTGTTTACAGACACAGTGCTGATACTAGTTTCAGCACCACGGACAGCTCTTTCAAAAACAACCAAACCAGCAGTGGCTGCTGCTTCTCCCAAAACACAGCAAGCACTGACAATGACTTTTTAATATTCATATCATAACAGAGGAGAAAAAGGCACTTCAGTTTACTGTCAATGTTGTAGATCAGAGAAACAGCGGCACAGATAGTCAGACTTCAGGAATATACCATATTTTATGCATTGTGAATTGTTATAAGTTCAGTTTTCCAGCTGATAGCATACAAAATGAGACACGAGCAGAGGGCTGGTTTTCCTCCATTGCTGTCAAACCCAGGAGGATGTAGTTGCTGCATGGTGCGCAGCTCAGCCAGGCCAAAGCACTTTGTTATCAAGTGAAGGCTGCTGGCACTAGCACAACCCGGGAACATTAAAAAAAAAAAAAAAAACACACAATGCATACGTTTCTCTTCCCCTGCTGCCATCACTATTCCAACCCCCACACTGAGATTAAATTTATGATATATAGCTGGTTTCTTGTATTACATAACGCTGCAAAGGCCAGAAGCGTTTGGATGAGTAGCAGCATGCAGCTTCAGTCATGTGAGAGACAAGGACAGTAACTGAAGCTCCATTAAAGCCTTTGTTCTTCTTTTCATCTAAAGACCCTCAGGAGGGGGGAGTGAATATAATCACAGACGTGGCTCTCATATAGAGGGATGACATTTAAAGCAAGAGAGATTATATTTTGAAATAAGCAGATCATATGTAGTTTTCAGGTTGTGCCGTGCTGATGAACCGACTAATGTCTAATACTGTTTGGATTTTTAGGTGCTGGATGTTTTTCTTGTAAGACATAATTACATTTCTGAGGTTTGTTTTCTTTTCTCAAATAAATATTGAACTCTTATGGTAACACTGTATTTTACAGTGCTTATAATTTCCTCAGTGTCCTATTTATTTGTTAATTCCCTGGAAAGCTGCAGAATGTATTACTTATCAGAGAGTTATGTTCAGTCAACCTGCATTTTAGACTTATTAAATCCAGTTCACTGCACAATCGAGAGCAGCAACTCAGCAGGGCACAAATGATTAATCTTGACTTTATCTTTGATCAAATTATTATTTTCCTCATTTGATCCTTGTTTTTAACATTTTAGTTTTATCAAACCCCCCCGAAATGTGTAACTAACACTACATTTCCTGGATCTGTCTGAAAAATAAATAAAGAAGTGTCTTAGTAAATAAATGGACACGCTAATCAGGGAAGTTTCTGAATAGTCTGCAACTCATGATTATCTTAGTTACCACTGAATGGCACAGGGAGAGTGAGAGGGCAGTGAGTGAGACACAGGGGACATCATTTGTTCTGATACAGCTACAGAGGATTACAACTAATCTGTGTTTGGAGTACAGCGCACCAACAATACATTCTCCCATTGGCTCTGCTCTAATCTGGAATCCACCCCCATCCAGCATCCAGCCGTTTCATTGGCTCCATCTACCTCTGTGTTTGACAATAACGTGTGTATGTATATATATATATATGTGTGTGTGTGTGTGTGTGTGTGTGTGTGCACTCAGTTCATCACCAAAAAGCAGTCTCATCCTTCTAAGACCCAAACGATGCTGGGAAGGGAAATTGCCTGCCTGTGCTGGTTTACTGCTGTCATGGTTGTTATTACTGCTGCACGCATTAGAGCAGGATTAAACACGGCTCAGCGTCTGACTGTGTCTGGGAATCGGAAGTGATGTGACGCACACAAAGCAGCACTTTGAGTTATTTGAAAAGGTACAATGCTTGATAGGGAGCTGCTGTGCAACATTTATAGACACACTTAAATTTCACATCGCTTCAAATCGCTTCACTGAGAGAAGAGATTTGTGCAGTCTCAATCTTACACTGGCTGTTCCTTTTCTTTCTCTTAAAGGAAACATACACATAACAAAAAAGAGGTACATACAACACAGCATAAAAATCCACTCATCCCTGTCTTGGAATGGAAAAAACTGACATAAAAACATTCATCTGATCTTCTAAAATAAAATATATATATACTTTTAATTATTCTAGTATCACTTCAGCATTTATACACAACATGAGTAAATGATAAGAAGAATGTAGCCTACTCTAAACAGCTTGAAAATACACTCTAAGATGTAAATGTGGAGTTCGCCTGTGAAGTGAATATGTCATATGTGCTTGTGTTGTGTGCGTTTGTGTTTCTACACCACTGCATCTGTTCAGTTTTAAACAAAGAAACAATGAGTCACTACTCTACAGCAGCTGGCGCCCACTGGATGAGTGTGTACGTGTATGTGTGCATGCGTGTCTGCAAGCATATGACAGTATGAATGAATCAATGAATCATAGCCGAGTGCGTACTTTGTTTTATATCTCATAAGTCAGCTGAACTGTTACTGGATGTCACTGTAGCTACAGTGCCCGGCCCTCTGTGGTTTCTAGAGTTTAAACAGGTCTGTGACCACCCCTGATCCACCTACACACACGCGCGCGCATGCACACACACACACACACACATTCCTGTATGGGCATCACAGTGAGCTCCAGGTAAGTGTGGAGATGGAGTGAGGACCACCCTTTCTGCTACACTTAGAGAGAAGTACTTGTAACTTTCCCCACTAGATGACCCCTTGATTCAATGTCCCACCTCAGATTATTTAAGAAACAAAGTGAAACAATCAGCATTAAAACACACGACTAGTGAAGTGAGGGCTTTTTCATGGGCGTCATTTTGGATTAGTGTGTAGCTAGACAGTTTGACTTCTGTCACTTTTCAAGTCTTTGAAAGGAAATTAGCCAGAGTTCAAAGCCATGTAAAGTCAAATACAGCAGATGTCGTCGGAAGTGTCGGAACATATCAGTTCCCGGTCCCGGTCCCGGTTCCGGTCCCGGTTCCGATTCGGGTCCCGGTTCCGGTTCGGGTTCCGGTTCCGGTCCTACTCCCCGGTACCAGAGCCACAGTGGAACCCGGACGTTACAGGAACCGGGAGTAGGACCGAAACCGGAACCGGAACCAGAACCCGGACCGGAACCAGAACCGGAACCGGGACCGGAACCCGAACCCGAACCGGGACCGGGACCGGGCCCCGAACCGGAACCGGGACCGGAATC
>OMNW01013276.1:12372-23445 GCA_900303245.1 Selene dorsalis | reverse complement strand
TTGCCGAGTTAAGGTGGAAGAAAAGAAAAGGCTAACTTACCTGAGGATCGGCCCTGGACAGGAAAAACACAATTAACATTTAAATTTATACAGTGAATAAAAGACAGAAAAATATTTTACTGCTGTTCACGATATGAATTCATTTTCTCAGAGGAGCCATTTACCAGAGTATTATGTTTGTGTGTCCTTCCCTATATGTGTGTTACAATAAAAATGCTCAGGGCTGCAGTTACTCCACACGTGAAATCAAATCAGCTTCTTCTTTAAATGACCACTAACGATTTACCAAAGCGTAATTAAAGGTTAAGATAGTCATTTAATTGTGGTAGAATTTATACAACGCTGTCAGAGGGGCAAAATGAATGACAATATGTGTCATGAATGTCTTAAAATGATATTCGCCTAATGAGATGGTGACAGTGAGAGCAAGAGAGAGTGCGTGTGTGGGGGGGGGACCTGCAGCACTGCAGCGAGGATTGAAATCAACTATGCTTTAAAATCAATATGCAATTTCAAATAAAGTGCTTTGGGATCTGCGCACGCCAAGTTCATAAGACTCACCCAGAGTCTGAGATGGAGAGAGCAGCAGTAAATGGAAACCTGCTGCACACTGGGCCACTTCAGTGAGACTATGACTTCCATCTGCTGAAGCTCGTCTCAAATTTGTGTCAAACTAAATCCAACAAAATGCTCCGAGGGCATTTCTGTTCACTGTGGTAGCAAATAGGTGGTGATTATGTGATAATAACAGTCAACTAGGCCGTTAATTATGTACTAATTATGAGGTAATGTCTAAAGAAATAACCCTCATGTTAACAATGTGCACTTGTAGTTGTATAATTACGGAGGGATTGTCATGGTCGCTCACTTACAGAGTGAGACAGGAGGATATTCAGACACATACTGAGCTGCTCTCCAGGAAAAAATAGAAAATACATATATCTATATATATATATGCAGGTGATTTCAAAGAAAATGAAAGTGGACAGTTCAGAGGATTCATTAAAGAAAACGCCACTGGGCGCTGCTGCTACAACTTACAAGACAAAAGAAACTTGTCCAGTGTTTTCGAAATGTTGATTTCTCCTCCAGACTCGTTGTGGCCTCGCCTGTAACCAATGCCAACGAGGAGCGTTAGAGGAGATTCACAATGAGCCGTAACAGACTGACTCACCTGTCTCTCTCTCTGCAGTCCATTAAAAAATGACATTTGGCACAAAAGAGATTTTTTACCAGCCTCATCGAGGTAGAAATCATCGTGCTGCAGCTGCTGCTGCATTAATACTGTTAATATCTGCTGCTGCTGTGGTGTTTATTGAATTTCAATGACTTGTTTTATTCAATCTTGTAAGACAGAGTTAGACACAACGCTGCTGTAATGCTGTATATTCCCAGCATGTTTCAGTTTAGTTTTATAGTCCGACCATCCAGCCGTATTTAACACACATCCCCGGGGCTGCAGCTCATCAAAACACAGCACTGGGCCTTCATCCAGATGCAGAGTGTCCTCTTTGGTGCAGCCATTTTCAAATCCTGCTCAACACAAAAACAACCTGAGGGGATGATAATGGGGAATTTAATCTGGGAGCGTCTCCCACAGATGAATATTCAATTTGTGCATTTCTAATATTTAAACATAATGACTTAGCACAGACCACTTCTATTAGTGCCTGGTAACAAAGGTAAAATATTCTCATTAATAAATCAAATTATTTTGATTCAATGTCGTTTCTTCTGGTGAAAAAAAAAAAAAGAGTTTGGTGTTATCCAGATTTTATTAGGACGTACTGCATCACATCACTTCACCTTGGCGACAGGTTACATCAGTAGAGATTTTCAAATACATAGTGGAAACATAACAACAAGAAAGGATGAGCGGTTGCTTAAGGTAACCTGCCCTTGAAATCGACAGAGACAAGTCCAGCCAGCGTCTCGTCCCACGCACAGCCATAATATTTGCCTTTTCGCGCTCCTCTTCACAGCATCTTCGATCTTACCACTCAGCTGTGTTGTTTTCTGCATTCCTTAGGACAGGTCTTGGATACGCATCAGTCGTCCAGACTGTTAGAAGAAGATAACACATTGCAGGATGAATGCCTTATTTTTAATGTAACTGTCAGCACGAAGACGGACGAATACGAGCTGCTTTGAGAAGGAGCATGCTGTGGAGCGACACCTCCAGTGCAGCTGATGAACCACTGCATGCTCCGTCTCTAAGGTCAAACCAAGGGAGACAACTCATCTCATGATGGGGGATCTGAAGGAGGTGATGGATGAAGGCAGAGCTAATAAGATACAGCACAGTCTGGAGGCCGAGGCTGAGAAAAGTGCCTGGTCACCTCGGATGGTGGGATGGTGAGGAGGAGCATGTCTGATGACCTGAGGGACCTGTGGGGGTTAAAGAGTCAGAGATATCAGATGGGGGGAGCTGATCCATAAAGAGACAATAATACCTTAAAAATCTTCCCTATGGTGGATTCAGAGCCAGAGGTCAAGATGTGAGGTGATGTGGTCCAGTAGTCGCACTGGAAGCTGAGCAGGCAAGGTGGAAACATCTGGATCTGTCCAGATTTACATTCACAAGCCTAAATCAAAACCACTCAGCTTCTATAGTCCTCATCTGGGAGAATCAATATGTCTTATATCTGCAGATCTGTATAGCTTCGCTGTAAAACCTCCACCTGGTGCTGGAGCTCTGTGTGTGTTTAGGAGCAACACCAAATCTATTCTTGCATGTGTAAGTGTTTAATCAATGAGAGGAGAATCAATGTGTACAATCTATTGAATCTTATCAATGCACAACTGATCTATACCTCATATTAAGCGTGTTATCTGAGAACCAATCGACTGTTAATGACATAAATCTAAAATAAATCATGTTGTGATGGGTTAATTCGACCCAAGACCCACTGACAGAACAGAATAAACATCAAACGAATGGTCCAACATCTGAGGACGACAGAGTCTGAGAGTTTATAACCACAGAGATTAAGAGATGAGTGTGTAATCAAACTATATGTGTAAGGGCTTATCCAACACAAGTTGTTATATTTACAGAGATTTACAAAACACATCACGCCCCCATGGCTGCTCCAGTGGACATTTGTCTTTGTTTTTAAGATATTTGTTTGGGGCTTTCAGGCCTTTATTAGGAAAGCGACAAGAAAAGAGGAGAGAGACAAAGGAGGACGACGTGCAACAAAGGGATGGGAGTCGGTTTTGAACCTGTGCTGCCGTGTAAACAAAAACACAGAGAAATAAGCTTTTTATGTGTTTAGATCTATGAAGTCAAGTGAAAAAACAAAGGGTTGTGCTTTTTTTTTTTTTTTTTTTGATGTTCAGAGTAAATGAGGCCTTGAAGATGAAGGAAAAGTCTGACTTCTGTTGATTATTCACAATGTGTGTTTGAGCAAAGGCTGAGAGTGTTTTACAGCCTCTGTCTGGTGCAGCTGCTGTGAGGACGTCAGCGTGCTGTGTCAGGATGTGGAGCTGAAGGCTGAGCTGACATTTAACAGTCCGATGAAGACGTCACCACCTGTTTCTGCTCTTATACCGTTTTGTCACCTCATTTTAGTTTTATTCACAAAAACCTGAACCTTCAGCCACCGAACTGAGCTGAAGCACATTATCTATATCTGAAAGAGGCTCTCTGTCCTTTTAGGTTTTCTCTTATCACGAACGTGCAGTGAATCTTGGGATAGGTTGCACTGTTGCAACCTTCAAAAAGTCTTTATCACTGAATTAATGAAACTGTGAACTTGGTGCACCTCTTCACAAAAGCTTCAGAGGAGCAGAAAACACTGGCGCGTGTACAAAGCATTAAATCTATGTCAAATAACAAAGCGAAGGAGGGAACGAGTGGGTGGTCGTAGTTCATCCTGCGGAAGAAAAGACCCTCGCTAACGATGGTTTCACTTCACAAAGAGCAGCACGGTCTCAGGTACAAGTGAAGTATTGATTTTTAGTGCTGAGTGGGAAGAATATGAGCAGTTCTTGTTTGATTCATGCATGACTCATGGAAACACTGTGGTGTGCTGCTTGTCCAGAGGATGGACGTCCAGAAGAAGGCCTCTGGTTCGTCCAAGTGGCTAATAATGCAGCTTCAGCTGTACAAATGTGCGCTTCAAGAGTCCAGGTCGACACAGTTTTCCCAGAAAAGAAATAAACAAATCAACCAGATTTAATAAGTCCAAAATCTAATGAGTAAATGAGGAAAATAGAACATTAAACAAACAAAAGGCTCAAGTTACGTTCAAGGTTTCCAAAATCATGATCAATTCAAGGTCCTCCATTGTTTTGTGATTCCATTTGTGAGGTTTTATATGGATTTGTGCTCAATCTTTCTTCATCCATCTGCTCCATACCTTTCACAAACAAAGCAAATGGTGCCCAAACCTTCTCAAAGAACCGTCACCTCCCTAGGAAAGGTAGCTATAACCCACGACCTTTGACCTTGACAGCGCATTTGATTTTTTTAAGCATGCAAATGGCACATACTGTATCTGTAATGATTTGCAAATAAATTTAATTTGGCGTTGTAGCGAGAACAGTTAATGAATCTGCAGCATTAGTTTCCAACTCGTGTGGCGTCACCAGGGGTGATTCAGATTTAAATAAATCACTAACATGTAGGAAAATGTTTCTCTGAACACAGAGAGAGAGGCGGAGGGTCAGTGTCTGTCTGTCCTTGCACTGATATCATTAATGGAGCCAGTGACAAACAAGACAAACACAGAAATGGACTAAACCAACATGGGCTGCAGGCTTTCAAGGGTACGACAGCAACACTTTTCCCTCTCTCGCCCACATGCACACAGTCCTCCGCCTAAAAACACTCCTGAAAGACAGGCTCATTGAAGCTCTTATATCCGTGCCTTTTGTTCGGATGCTCAGTAGAAAATAATGAGAAGAGAAGACAAATCATCTCCTAAAAGGTCTCTAAACAAGACAGCTGTTTAGCAGAGGGAGGAACAAGTAAGTATAATAAGGCTTTTGCACGATTCTTCATTTAACTCAAGCTTTTATTTTGGCGGTATCCAATTAGTGATCCAGTGGAGGTAGCTAAATGTTGATCAGTCTTGTCTATAGATGCATTTTATAGAGTGCGTGACTGTAAATGTGTCCTCACACACCAGACAGCCTCATGTAGCTCCACAACACAGAGCAGTTAATATCATTCAGACTGGTTTGTCTCTCAGGGACAAGACAACCAATGAAGGTTGCTTAACAACGTAATGCAGAGAAACCTTTTTACCTGAAAGTACAAGCAGAAAATTGCAGCTCATCTCTGAGGCTGCGTGTAATGAAAGGTGGACCTGAGCTGACATTCAGCCAGTCTGTATCCAGACCTCTGTCAATTATCGTTCCTGCTCCCACTTTGTACACTTCTGGTTGATTCACCCGGCTTTGTCCATGTTTCCCCGGACGCTTATTGTCGAGGGAAGGTGCCTCCATTGTCGCCGATCGCTTACACTCACAAAGCTCCCTGAGAAAGTGCTGTGAATTTCAAGGAAATTGTTAGAAATTTATAAAATAGATACTACAAAGTGGTAAAAACCACTCATCATCGGTGACACTTTTCCGGCCTCACTTAGCTCCAGCTCTGTGTGTGTGTGTGTGTGTGTGTGAGTGCGTTGCACCTTATTCCTACATGCATCCTCATCTTTGTTTTTCAGCAAGTGACATTTAGTGGCTGCTGAGTGCAAAAGATAACAGTTAAGTGTCATAATCCTGTGCATAATCCAACCGCAGCTTTTTGTCTTCCTCACCATCCGACATACGATCATGATGAGGAGCATCCGGTGGTGTAACAGCTGTTTGATCTTCAACACGTGATAAACGATACAAAAAAAAAGGGAAACGAGGGAGATACTGAAGGGAAAGAAGTGCAGAGAGTATAAAGAAGAGAGGCCTGCTGAGGAAACACAAGGTGTTTCATATCATGTTTGTGCATTGCCTATATGTTTGCTGCTCAGTAGCAATTGTGTGCAAGTACGCAAACAGCGCACAACAGAAGCTGTTTCCAAAAGTGATGCACCTGCTGGCGCTTGTTGTTATTGTCTTTGTTCTAATGCCCATAATTGTGACTTAAAAGCTTAAATGCATGAGATATCAAGTGCGACCCAGCAGGTTCATCACTTACTTCTTATTTCTTGCACAGCATGTGTGTGTGTGTGTCTGTCTGCGGACTCTAGTCGTCTATTTCCACACTCATGCTCCTGGAGATCCTTTGGCAAAACTGTTTTGTCTGACTAGAAACTACATTTGCTGTCACGCCCTGAGGCTCTGCCCGACGGGGGCCAGGTCCTTGAAGCATTGAGCTCCTTCAAAAATTTTAATACAGAGCTTTGGTTTTTGGTTTTCACCCTCATTAAATCAGTCTGAATTGTCCTGTTTCAGACTCTATTTGTTGTTTTTGTATCTTTATAAAGCCACGTCCACCAACCCCCCCCAGTCTGGTGTGGATTCACTCTGTGACTGTCCAGAGCTCTGATGTTAATCCAACCCAACTCTTGTGGGACAGTGGAACTAACATTGGGTCAGTAATGTTGTAACTTTCCAAAACAGACAATTTAACAACCGTATCGACTGGAAAAGTCTTTTATAAGTGTTTTATCCCCAATAACCCCCGTCACCAATCATGTACATTGACACTGTAGCAGTGGTTTGTTTAGATCTTTTCCCATTTCATCTTCTTCTCTTAGTACAAAACCAGCTCCACAAACAAAGACTAGTTTGGTGTGAAGGTTCATAAACCTTTGGAGCTGAACTGGAAAATGAAATCACTCACCCACCTCACTGATGCTGATGTAGCTGATGTGACTCTGGAATAAAATTATGTTGTATATAGTCATGCACTTTTGGCCACTTTTGGGTATTTGGTCATTTTATATATTGTTGGTATTTAGAAAAGAGAAAAAAGAGAGCTGCACTTTCTTGTGTTGTGAGAACTTTTTATTATCATCATACTTGTTCTGAATGGTTTTTTTTTTTATAGATTTTTTAATAACACAAACAATGAGTCACTGGAGAGATAATTAATGAAACTTTAATGATGCCCGAGGCTAAAGTTTCCACTGCTGCAGGAGGGGATAAATGCAGAATGAGGCTGTGACAGAGCATATAACAGTTTAGAGGTTAGAAGTGGACGTGCAGCGATGCATAACAAACTGCTCAGCTGAATGGGTAAGTAGAGAACTGGGAGATGTTTATTGGAGAAATCTGTGCTGATGCTTGTCGGTGTTAAACGACCTAAAATCACAGAAATGACATAATTAACATGGTTTTAATTCTCAACAGGAAATATAAGTGACGGGAGAAACCTGCAGGGCTTCTCCTCTGGCCGCTGAGTCAATTTTATCTCGTCATTTAATCAATAACGTAGCAGGTCCCTGCAAATTTTACCCTGCAGCGCTATCTGACCTTAAGTTTGATGAGATCTGAATATTGATAATGTGTCGAGAGGGATATATTAACACGCACGCACGCACAGACACACACTCACACTCACACTTATACACACTAGTGCTGTTCTTGTACTGTTCTGAAACGATATTGCGTTCGTATTTCTCATGCATTTACAGGATGATTATTTCCTGAAATGTTTACAGCACCGGTGGAAATAATTCCACACTGTCATTATGTCGTCAATAAATCTTTGTTAGAGTGAAAACATGAAAACATGGCAGATGATGATGATGACGGATGCACAGACATCACACAGGCTGTCGATCTGTGCAGTAACAGTCTGACCGCTGCTAACAGGAGAGGTCCAGGGCTGATCAGAGGTCAGAGGTCAGAGGTCAGGGAGGGTCACGGCTTTGGTACCAGGCCCGAAACATCACGACAAATATCAGATGTCCTTTAATCAGATGGTCGGTGGTTTGATGGCCCAAGTTTCCTTGGGCGATACTATTAAAGAAGCTTTAAAAAAAATTCTAATTGTACTTCAGAAACCAGATTTCAGATTAGAGCAGAACTTGGTGACAGTTGTGAAGAAAAATGTCCTTTTAAGAGGCCGAAACCTTGAGCAGAGCTGAACTCATGGTGAGCGGCCATCTGCCTTCAATGGGCGGGTTAGGACACACAGAGAGAGAGAGAGTTGGATAGGGAGAGAGACCTTGCTTCTGTGTCCATTAATCATTAACAACAATAATAATGATGGACACAATTCAGGAGAAGACTGATGAACTTTCATTAGCCGCAGCTAATCTCCATGCAACATTTTGTCAATGTGATTTTCTTGCAAAACCAGTTCATGAACGAGTGAAACCTGATGCAATGACGACACTCAGCATAGTAAATCATCCTGACGGCAGTGAAAGCATACGCATTGAAAATCAAGTATACCCCCCCATGTGGCACTCTCAAAATTTCTGTGAGGAAATTTTTGCATTCTTACTCTCCTCTCCTTCATGAACTGAGATTAAAGAGACAAATATTTGACGGCAGTTACGATGAGCAATCATTCGACACCCAAAGGTGGTGATTCAGTTTCTTTTCTTCGTCTGTTTCATTATTCTGAAAACACAGACACCATTTTGAGTTTGACAAAAGCAAAGAGAGAGATTAGGGGATTTTTTTGGATAAAAGCTCTGTGTAATTGTTATAATTATCTTCAGTCTGCAGCCTGGCAGGAATTCTGACTCATTGCCCAGATCACAAAGTATTTCTTCTTTTTCAATCATTATTATTATTATGATCAGATAATATTCCTTTTGCGATGTGTCACAGGTGGAACGTAATGTTTTGCAGAAGGGCAGAATTACTCCAACGAGATCTGGGCAAAAGGTCGCACGACTGATGAGAGAGAGAAAATACATGTGTGATGGGAATAACTAACTGTGCCAGAAACACCACCCACAATATCGCCTGAAAGAGCTGAAAAAAAGAAAGGACATGAAAGGAGATGGAGTGAAAGAGGAGCTACAGAGAAGTGACTGAAAGTTTAACCTTGTACGACCCGAGAAGCCAACGAACTGGCGTCAGACTGAACGTTTGTTACTTTTGGAAGATTTCAGTTTCCATAGGTTTGATTTTAGTCTGTTTATATGATTTGCTTTTGTCATTTATAAGCAATAACGACTCTGTTCAGTTCACCTGTTCGGTCTGTGTGTTCGAGGCTTAGAAGAGAAGATCACCTGTCAGATAATGTTGATTCAGTGAATATCTAGAGGAAGATGTGGATGCCTGTTCACGTTATTCCCAGCCACCATTGCATCCATAATTAGCACTTGACTTTAGCTTTTGATAAATGCCAACTGCATGATTTCCGAGCCATTTAGTTGCAGCTGTAACTTTAGATAACATTTATGAATTTAAGCTCAGTAAATTTTATAAATGAAGACGATGATGGAAAATCCCATGAGGACCTTCTCATCAACATCTTGCAGACACCAGATGGTAATATCAATGTCTAGTGTGCTGATGTAGTTTCCATGTTAATCATCTTTTTAATCCCTGCAGAACACGCGTCCTAAGGTCAAGCATGAACACGACCTCTGCGACCCAGTCCGCCTGCCCTGACGTCAGAGTCCCCTTCTCCCTCTTCTTCGCCATCGGGCTGGCGAGCCTGGTGGAGAACTTCCTGGTTGTTGTCGCCGTCATACGGAACAGGAACCTCCACTCGCCCATGTACTGCTTCATCTGCAGCCTGGCGGCCTTTAACACCATCGCCAGCCTCACCAAGACCTGGGAGAACCTGATGATTGTGTTTGCTGATGTAGGACAGCTGGAGAAGAGGGGTCCCTCCGAGACCAAGTTGGACGATGTGATGGACTCCCTGCTGTGTATGTCTTTCATCGGCTCCATCTTCAGTTTCCTGGCCATCGCTGTGGACCGGTATGTAGCCTATAGATATATCTATATATATAGTTTGAGCAGGAACCAAAGTGATTTTGTTTTTGTTTTCATTCCCAGTTACATCACCCTCTTCCACGCGCTGCGATATCACAACATCATGACAATGCGGCGCACCAGGACCATCTTGGGTGTCATCTGGACCACGTGTGGGGTGTCAGCCGTGCTCATGGTGAGGTTCTTTGCTTCCAAGTTCATCATGATCTGCTTCGTCGTCTTCTTCGTCGTCTCCTTGGCGACCATCTGCTTCCTCTACGTCTACATGTTCATGCTGGCGCGTGTCCACGCCAGGAGGATCGCAGCTCTGCCCACCAGTGGCGGGAGGAAGTGCGGACCAGCGGCGGTGGGGCAGCAGCATGAGAGGCGTTCTGACTCTCACCATCCTGTTTGGGGCTTTCGTAGTGTGCTGGGCGCCATTTTTCCTCCACCTCATCATCATCATGGTGTGCCCTATGAACCCGTACTGTGAGTGTTACCGCTCGCTGTTCCAGCTCCACATGGTGCTGCTAATGAGCCACGCCCTCATCGACCCGGCCATCTATGCTTTTCGCAGCCCAGAGCTCACACAGACCTTTAGGAAGATGCTGCTTTGCTCAAATTGCAAACGATGCTAATAGAGGAAGCATATGTGCGTGCAAACAACGCTGTTGCTCATTCCCTGAAGTGTACCAGTTACTGGGGTGTATATATTTACACCATACACAGACCTGCTCTCTGCTGATGAGCAGCTCCAGGGCATCTTGCAGGAAGTAGTTCACTCCCCTCCTGGACTTTTCCCATCCTGGTATTTGGCTCAGGCTAATCAGGGCAACTGCCATCAGTGTGTTTGTTTCCTTAGTGTTTGAGTATACGTGACTGTTTTGCAAAAAAATGAATGATTTTATAACTCCCATCTCTCCATCATGTTCCTGCTTTGCTGGATGTCTTACCACCCACCTCTCCTCCATCATCATCATTATCATCATCATCCTCCCCTCTCAAGACTTGCATCTGGTCTCTCTTCATCCCAAGTGCCTGACTCATATGCAAAACATTTTCCAGAATAACATGTTATTATTTTCCCTGTTGCACGGATCGCAGCGTTGATCTCGACATCACTCACAGTGACCACAGTGCAGCTGCTGCAGGAACGATGCTATGAAAACAGATTTTCATTTAAACTTATGCTTTTATTCACACATACAGTATGTACATAAAATAATTCATCTTAAGCAA
>OMNW01013271.1:30009-45387 GCA_900303245.1 Selene dorsalis | reverse complement strand
CCCATACCCCCACACTCACTCTATAACTGGGATCAATATTGATTATCATCTTTAAACTGCCTGTCTTTGACCATGTACTCCAGGAGTTCATACACCCCGGTGGTGTTGTTGGAAGAATGGAGGTTTGAGGAGATGATGAAACGATAAACAGGCTACAGTGAGTTGTGAGTGGCTTTTCATTTGAGGCATTTGTGATTCCAAGGGAATGTGGACATGGGGATGGAAAAGAAATATTAAAAAAGTGTTGGAAAGGGCCTGTTATGGATATGTGTTCTACATCAGTTGTCTAGTTCGTCCAATGGACCCCGAATCATAAATTTTTCCTGCACATCGCTGCAAACTGTGAAAGCTGGCTGCTGCAGACTCCAAAGGAAGGCACGTATCAGTATCAGTGTCCAGCTCCCTCCTGTCCTCCTTCATCCCGCTCTCCTGCCCCACACCACTGTCTCCATCCCGTCAATCATGCCTCTCAGATAGCCCCATGATCGCAATCGACACTCAAATGATGGAAGTGAATAAAACTCATTACTGACAGTCAGCGTGAGTCATGGTCGGGCTTCAAAAGTTGCGTCTGGCCCGCAGCCGCTCATCGCTCAGCCGTGCTTTATGATGGGAGACCGAGTCCGGTTCTCATCGCCTTTCTGCGCCAATCTCCATCAATCCACCCCCACCTCTCCCTCGATAATGCACCTTGTGTTGTCAGACATCTGACCACTTTTATCCAAGTGGTGGGAAAGTTTGTAGTTGTGGGCTTTGGGTAAGTGGTGTCAAAGAAGTCTTGGTGTCTGGGGTTGCAAATGTGGTTATTGCAATAAAACAAATGAGCTACTACTTTTTTTTATTTTTAATGAAGCGCTCTCTGGAAAGTGGGACCAATTATTCCCCACACTAGCAGGGACGACATTTGGACAAAAGAGACCTCTGAGCAGCCCCACGCCTGGTTAACACCACAGCCATTATACTGCTGCTGTCCATGTTCTCCACCTGACTTTACTAACCACTACCTAAACAAGTCTTTACCCAATGTAAACCAAGTCAGACCAGTGACTCAGCCGCCGTCTTAGACCTCCTCATAACTGGTCCTCTCCTAATAAAATCCAATGCAGGAAGAGAGAGAGATAGAGAGAGAGAGAGCAGTGTTTACAAAAACACAGGAGCGGTTCACCTCTGATCTGCCCTGTGATAGGAGGGGGAAAAGACATGAAGAGAGCAAGAGAGAAGGACAGGGAGAGAGAAACAGAGGAAAGGAGACGCCAGGGGTTACATGATTGCAGGACAAACTCATAAAAGTTCCATTAACCCGCGAGGAGTTAAAGAGGCCCTGTTTTCATCCAGCAGACAGCCGTCACAAACAGAGCATCACCATAAACCCTCTCCTTCTTCTTCTTGATCTCCACAGCCCTCGCTCCCACAGTCTCTCTGCCTCGTTCTTCCTCATCGTTCACGTGCCTTCCTTTCTTCTTCCCTTCCCTCGCTTTCAGTATTGTGCTCGTGTTCCTCCCTCAGCGCTGACATTACAAACAGGAATCTATAAAATGAGGATTCCCCATCGCCTCTTCTCCTCAAGCATTTACACACTCTCTCTTTCCCTCTCTTTCTCTCCCCCTCCTCGTTTTCTTCTCTCCCCTCATCCGCTGACCAAAACAGGACTCCCTCGTTATGAACTCTACCCCCTTAATCCGGGTTCCTGGTCTGTGAGTCACAACCTGAAGACGCCACAGGTCTATCTGCCAGCGTCAGCCTGTCTGTCTTATTAAACTGGCTCGTCACTCACCCGTGTCAATTCACTAACAGCCTTCGGGCGGATCTAAAGAGAAATCTAAACTGGTCTGTTAACAGAGGATAAGCATTTGTGCTCAGTTTGAAAACATATAATTTGATTAATTATCTGCAAAATGAGTGTAGACAAACACACACTTTTTATAGATTTTATAGATTTAAGGTTGGTATTCTGAGACTGCATTGTTTTATCTCTGATAATAAGCTCAACTGTGCACTTCCCAGGGTTCACTGTAGTCTCTCTCTCTGTTGTGGCAATATGCTGACTAGCAGCTCTTCTTTGATTGATTCCCAGCAAACCACTGTGGCTTCTGCCTGAAACAAAAAAACATCACTTCCTGTCCACCGGGGGAACACTGGCTTTTTTCTCAGAATGATGTTTGATGGGTAGATGTTTTCCTGAAGAGCTGCAACATAACTGTGTTGTATCAGTCAGCTATAGGCAAAAGTAATACAAACCGTTTGTATGGTAACATCAGGAAGCTGCAGGGTTTGACTCAACATTCAATTAATGCAATCATTAGCACTGATTAAATACTGTGCAAATTATTATGTTAATTTAACAAAGCCTAAAGTCAAGAAGAGGTACTGAGATACTGATGTGAGCATTTGAAGGCTGATGGAGCCACGTTAGCTTCAGCTGAACTTTACACTCTGACACAATGAAGAGTGCATTTTGTGCCCCGTCTCTTACATGAGAATTGCATTAAGGGATTACTCCATAGCCAATATGAACAGAAAGCACAGTCTTATTGACCAATAGACCTGCAGAAATGAATCCTAAAACATGGAAATTAATTAAGTTCCATGTCTAGAAAGCTTATTATATATAAGGTGTATTGAACAGAGTTTTTGTTTTTATTCTGAAATAACATACTGTACTATGCAAAAAGAAAAACTTTTGTTGAAGAGGTGAACACTGGATGCTGTCATAGCTCACCTGGTAGAGCATGTACCATGTGCTGAGGCTGAGTCCTTGCTGCAGCAGTCCAGATTTGAGTCTGGCCTGAGGCCTTTGCTGCATGTCATTCCCTTTCTCTCTTGTCTAATTAAATCTATCTTTACTGTTGCTATTAAACTCTAGTAGATGTGCCAAAAACCAGTGATTAAAAAAAAAGAATAGCCAAATCTTTTTATTCTTGTGGATTGTATTTAAGCATCACAAATAATAGAAGTGGTGTTTAGTTGTTATTCAGTGCTAACGTCTGGGTTGGTTTACAAAATGACATCATCCAGCTGCAGTCTAACTCTTCCAAATATTTATATGGATATTACATTTAAAGAAATACTTTTGAAAATTTTGTTGAAATCCCACATGGGGATCAAAGGTGTCTGGTAGATATTTACTGTATATGAGATTCTGACATAAAACAGATAGTAGCCTGTAATGTGATCATAATACCACATCACATCATCAAGGTCTATAATCAGGCATCTAGAGACAAATCCTGATTATTCCAATCCAAACCCTGCAACTGCACATCTATCAATCTAGCTTTAACCATACAGATAATGTTTCCTTTTCCATGGAACTGACTTGTGTGGAAAAAAATAATCATGGCAAGCCTTTTGTGGAGACGTGGAACACTGGGTGGATACACACACACATACACACACACACACACACCACTGACCTTTACCTTTTCAATCACTAGAGTTTTTATAGTTTTGTGAAGGTCTGCTCCCGGCCAAACAGTGTGAGTGTTCTTTCAAATCATCCATTAAAGCACTAAGCACAGGCTCTTGGCTCTTCTTCTGATGCCCTCACTATCTGGTACCACCATCTCCTCTGCTCCCTTTCCCATGGTGTAACCTTACCTCCCAAACTTATCCTGCCTCATGACACACACACACTCATCATGCATCCTTGCACGGTAGATACTTGTATCACAGTGCACATCTTTAGTATGAGCTGCTTCATTTGGGATTGACCATTTAATAAGCCCTGATCCCTGAGTTACTATTGCCACCACACCTCATCAAATTTTCTGTTCTTGGACAATGTTGTTAACAACGATAAAAGGAGCTCTCTTAAATTTTAGCTGGGTCTCTTGGCTCTAACTATTGAACAACCACAGGTGTTTGCTATTTAGTTTGACAACTTTCAAATGTCTCCATTTGTTTTGGGAAAAAAGAGGTTATAACTATGACCTGGATAGATACCACTAGTCATTACCCGACCTTCAGTTCAGCCCACAGTTCCTCAGAAATTTAGGCTTTTTATGTTAAGTTAACATCACCAAACCACAGCTATTGGTCAGCAGTAACAGTCGAGGTCAGCAGGACGACTCAGCATTCCCCCCCAAGTGCAGATTGGGGGATGGAGGAGGTTGGAGTCAGACGGCCAGGGGGTTGGGAGATGGGGGTGTGGATACAAGGGGAAGCCCATGCAGACAACCCAGTCCCCCAAGAGAGGACCAGTAGGCTGAGTTTGACGGTCATAGGATGGGGACATAATGAGGATACATCACTGCAGCAATGAGATGCTCCATCACAGACACACACACACACACCAACAGGCAGGCATACACAAGCAGACACTCCTACGGTGCAGCCATATCACCAGTCGCCCACACAGACGTCACTCCACCATCAAACCTCTGCTCTAATAACGGCAGAACACGTCACATGAACTTCGGTTGCAGCTTGTTCCCACTGTAAAAGACAACATGCTGTATTTTGAGTGATGCAAATCCAGTGAGACTGTGGGAACTGGCTTTTTCTTACACTTTGCTCTGGAGTCTGTTTGATTCTCTGGGGAAAGACGGGGCACAACTTTTTTCCTGTCGCCGTCAGCCACCGCCATTGCCGAGCAGTAAAGCGGCCAACGTGCAGTAAAATAAAATGAGGTGTGGAGAGAATTGGACTGATGTGCAAAGCCATTGGCTGCCGAGAGGGTCATAAAATAATAACGCTGCATCGTAAAGCAAAGTGCTTATTAAATCATTTTAAACAATATAGCACAATGTGGCGTGCTCTGTGAACGGTTCCCCAAAACAGAAAATATCTCATGGGGAAAGCAGCTGAACAATCAAATGACGTTTAATAAGTTGATCATCATCACACTGAGTAAGACTTTTGGGAGACCTTGGGGGCTTAGCTCCTACCACCACTATCAAAGTGACACTTCGGCCATAATGTGGCCATTACTTGGACTTTAAGTGACAATATAGTACAGCCTATTATTTAACTGACTGATGCTTTGGACAATTTCTGTGTACAAAATAGACAATGCAATACTGAGCTGAAAGTTCAATCTGATGTGATAGATTTTTCTGTTGTCCTATGGGACATGGACACAAACACTCACATGTCCTAATGCAGGGGTGTCACACTCATTTTCATTCGGGGCCACATTTGATCTCAAGTAGGCCGGACCAGTAAAAGAACAGCATAATAACCTGTAACGGAACTTTAAATTTTTCCCTTTGTTGTAGTGCAAAGAATTACAAGTAGGCGACTTTATTAAGATGTTTACATTTAATGAACTATCCTTTTACAAAACATTATGAACAACCTGTACTGTACTGTAACAATATTATGCCTCTTCTGTCTTCTGTGCAATTTTTGCACATTCATCCCATGGGCCAGATTGAACCCTCTGGCGGGCTGGTTTTGGCTCACGGGTCATATGTTTTACATCCCTAATGTATCTATTACTATATACAGTCATTGTTTCACACCTGCTGCCTTTGTAAACTAAAACTCTAGCAGCATTGATCTGCAGTGAACTGATTTCTGCCAATATCAGTGCGATGGAGGGATGATAAAGGAGTGAGACCTCTTGGGTATTGAGCAGAGTATCACTGTGCAGGAGATGTTGAGTATTGGTAGCAGCAGTGAGAGGATGTAGAGTGGTGCGGTTCAGGAAAAGACAATATGAGCTGTCAGAAAAGCAGAGCCATCAGCTACAGGCCACCACATGCAGTTAGCTCATGATGGGACAACACACATTAAATTTTGTGAAAGGAAACATTTGCAGCTTACTCAGGCTCTTTTACTTTGGTCACTAAACCAATAATTTCTTGCATATCTATATTGCATATCAACCACTCTGCACCTTCATCAAACAATTTAAAAATAAATAAATTTCTGCAAATAAAAAATTAAACCATCACACTAAATTAAGTTGCTATGAAGTGAATATTTCCATTAGCTGCTCATTAACATGCACTTTTGAGTTTCACTTGGTTACTAAGGGAAACTTCAGAAGTACGAGGCACAAAATAACAGAGAAGATAGGGTGGCTGGATATATGTTTAGAAGAGAAAGCTTAGAAGTACGGGGCTCATTATTCCAAAAAAAGTGCGCGTTCCTCCATGCTAATTTCAAAAGTAAAATTGTGTTAGACAAGTTGGTGGTTAAGCTGACTGAGTCACATGTCATTTAATTCTGGTATCCCAGATTTAAATCCTGCTGTGAAACTTTTGTTTCTGGTCCGCTGACTTCTCAACATAGCAATTTAAAAATTGAAGCTTTCTCATTGGTCGCCGTGAGAAGTGACTTTTTTTTATTCCATTTTTTTTTAACCACAACTGAAAACTAGAAATTTGCATGTTTCAAGTCTCTCATCCGTGGATTTTAGTATAAAGGATCAGCAGAATATGCCACTAATTAATTTATTAATGGAAACTATATAGCTTTAAGTAATGCAATGAGACTGCATTTGCAAACAAATACGATGACAGAAAAAGTTTAAACACCACTCACAAAACTTGAAAACAGCTGCAGCATCAAAGCATCATTCTCAACACACAATCACATTAACTCCCATTTGCATTCAAGAATGAGCCTACATACAAGGGAGGAGCGCTGTGCCTCACATGATGGATGAGCACAGTTTTAATCCTTTGAAATCACAACCTTGTGCTATCAGAGCTCCAACTCTGTACCTTGTTTTAAAGCAACAAAAACCATCTCTTGGCATGAAATAGCTCAAAGTCCAAGATAAAATTGAGGTGGCGTAAACACTGCGGCTCAAATTAGGTTCCCCAGGAGACTGTTCTGGTTCACCAGCCATCACCCCAACAGCTGTTAAACAAGAGGTGACACTCTAACCAGCCCTGTCCACACCTTTAACATTTAATTTCAGTATAATCAACAGATAATTAAACTGCTTTCTCTAATATATTAATCATATGGTTTAGTTGTCTGCACTAGGCCTTGTAATTGTGCCTGATACTTCTGACTCAGACAGAGATATTTTTCTGTACTTACTTAGAGATTTCATTGTACTGTGATCCATCCACTGGACACCAATAGAAGATGACGGTCTGGAGGTGTCACTAAAAGCTCCATTTCTGTTTAAACAGAGAGGGAAAGTAAAATGAGACTGCAAAGCTCAGACAATTCCTCAACACTGAAAAAAACCTAAATGTTTAAAATTTAATATGTTGGGCCACGGTAGAGCATTTCATAAAAATCTAAACCATCTGAGGAGAAACAAATTTCAGCCAGAGCAGTGGTGTAGTCTATTTTGTTGTAGTGGGTATACTGCTTTTTTAGGTGGGTACACTGTTCATACCTGTATCACATGACTATAGTTGGATAGTTTTGTTGTAGTGGTTATACTGAAATATTAATGTCTTTTCAGTGGGTATACTGCGTATACCTGAGTATCACATAGACTACACCACTGAGCCAGAGCTATGATAAAGGAAAAGTAATTTGGACACCATTCAAATGGTACAAAAAGAAACAAAATGAATGTCTCACGTCAGTGAAGACAAGTGTATCAACAATAGACTTGTATGCACAAGGTATTTCTGACTTGTCAAAGTGCCATTTCCCTCACCTGTCACATGATAATGTTCAACATAATCAGACAACAGTAAACCACAAATATTACTACATTGAAAATGAATGTAAAAGTAACCTATATGATATAGTCACATTCATTTAAAGAGAAAAAGGACTTCAGATATTAACACTTAGCCTAATTCAATAGAACAAACAAGGAGCTATATTGGATTAACTGCAAGATAGGCTATTGATTTTTTTTTTTTTTTTTTTTAAATCACCAAATTTCTACGTATTGATTTGGCTAAATGAGGGTGCAGGTTGTGACTATTTTTCATTGTGAGAACCGAATGTAAACACTGGCATCTGGATTGTGAAAAACAATGAACCCTTAGACAAATATGTGTGAGTCAGTAAAATACTATGGTCACCTGTTCAAGTGGCAAGGCCGGGTGGCTAATGGCTTCGGCAGGTGCGCACACCTGCTTAAAAGCTCCAGGGTCAAACCATGTTAATTACAGAGGGGAGTAAGACGAAGAGATAGCAATGATTTGTGTTGGTATATGTGTTACTGTGTATTGGTGAATCACTTGTATGATTTTTTGTTTACTTCTGTGTTTATTCATGCGAAATGTATCAATTTGTAGTTACTTTTATTCTTTATTTATTCTTTATGTGTCTTTCGTTACACCTGCGCAGTAGTATTTCCGGGACCCTTACCTGCAACCAGGAAGTATAAAGAGGCATCACTCAATTTGTTTCTGTTTGGGTGTTGTTATTGTCATTGTTAATGTCGCAGAACATGAAAACTGTGTCAGTGAAAGTTGGTGTGAAGCTGCTGCCCGAGGACAACCCAACAACCTTTGTCAATGTAAGCAAACATTACTTGTTATTCGCGTATGGTGTTTTCCCTTTGAATTTACAAGGAGAGTCGATGCTGAAATGACGTATGAGGCTACCTTCCTACCTGAGATGTTTGTTTGTTTGTTTGTTTGTTTGTCTC
This sequence comes from Selene dorsalis, assembly GCA_900303245.1. Taxonomy (NCBI): domain Eukaryota; kingdom Metazoa; phylum Chordata; class Actinopteri; order Carangiformes; family Carangidae; genus Selene; species Selene dorsalis. The sequence goes on along the minus strand of OMNW01013271.1, from coordinate 36,866 downwards.
ATGTTGCCGCCAACAATGGTTTTGGCGCCAGTGAGGTTTTGGTTGTGGGCCTACACCAAATGAACTGTGGTCACAGCTAACCTGGTGTGTAATTGGCTAGACTACTGTATCCTATTTGTTCTGAATGAAGTTTAATGAGCAGGTTTAATACCCCCCCACCATATAAAAAAGTCTCGGCCTAAAATGTTTCATTTTCAAATCCTGCCCCTCCTTCAACGAGCCGCCATGTTGTACAGAACCTCTCTAACAAACACACGATATTGTGAGTTTATTTGAGTTTAACACATGAATTTTTGTGGATAATTTCTAACATTGTTTTGCACTGAAACTTGTGGAAAGGTGTTCGGCTGCGCTTGATTTGAACAGCGAGGCCTAAATGAGAGAATTTCTGGGGGTGATTTTTTTTCTCTGAACCCATCTTGCTGTGTTTTTGTTGCACACTTGTATGTCACATACGCACGTAGCAGCCGGTCCATTTTCCTGCTGCATATAGCTGTCTCCGGTGCACCGTAAATAATGTTGATAAAGACGCAGCCGAAAACGACTTTCACGCGTCCCCCGATTGATTTAACGTGACCTCCGTTTCCAAATGATATTGGAAGCCTATTTAAACAGATGAAGGCTTAAATTGTCTTTCTTGTATGCGCATTAATCTCCCATTCATCATCATTACTGTGTGATTGGTCCATCCACGCCTCCGCCAGCCCCTTGCGTTACGACAAGGGCCTGTAAATTAGGATGTAATCCAATTTAAACAGCAGTAGCAGCAGCCACAGACCCATTTGGTGTGTTTTTTGAATTTGCTGTCGGTGGACAGCTGCACTGCACCGCCCATATCAAAACGCTTTGTGCTAGTTGTGGGAGCTGGAGAGCCCTGAGCCAATTCGCACTAATAGGATCGTACAAGGCTGATGTAATTGCTGTTATGCGCGCTGTCTATGAGCCCATCATATCTTAAAGCTCAGTCATACGCAGTCTTGTGGCGGTTAAATGGGATGTTGATGCTGGATTAGGCCTCTGAGGATTGAAAGGAGATGGAGATCCATATGCGTGGCTGGGTAAATGTGGCTGTAATTTGCCTCACTTAAATGTGTCATTCTGGCACAGTGTGGCGCTGGTTTAGAAGATGATGGTATAGAGCTGCTGCTCCCGTGTAACCAGATGAGAATCCACTCCAAGCTTTTTTCTCAGCCTGTTTAAAAATAACCCACTGTGAAAACAGAGTTTTGGAGAAGGCTGCGCCTTTTGAATGGCCTATTCAGCTCTTACTCGTTGATCCGTTCATCTTTATTTTATGGCACCATTTTATTATGCACAAACCAAAGCCACTTTCCTGCATGACCCGTGTCCCTATCAGGCTTAAAGACACCGCCTGATAGTTTACATAAATCTGCCTTGTGGTTTCGCCCCGACCCGGCGGCTTAAACGGTGTATTATTCCAAACATATGCATTTTAATCAGCTCGGTCACACTTACAAGAACTCCAGTTAATAAGGCCATCAATCAAACGCCTGTGCGGGAGGGGGTGGGAGATTTGTGTGTGTGTGTGTGTGTAACACTGTCTGATTAGGATGAATCTTTTACCTCAGTATCAGAGGAGAATGAAAATCTACTGACTTTGTGAGACATTTTTAATGTCTGGTTTTCCATTTTGGACAGAGCGCGAGACGCCAGCGTTAGTAATGTTTTTATTTTTCCCCGAAATTATTCGTTAGCGCGCGCGCAGCTGCAGCATTTTAGATGAAATAGGCTGTTTGAATTTTTGCACACTTGCTTATAGATTATATCTACAATTACACAACTGGGCTTGATGGCCAACGTTAAATGCTAAATGCCAGCCCGTCCTCCGCACATCACAGCAACAACTTCTGATTTGTCCCCATCTACGACCCCGTGTTGATTTGTGCGTGTCTCTGCGGGCCACGCCGCCTTGCCTGTCCTATTACGCTCAGGAAAACTCTGGTAATTTGCTCCGCCGCGGTCAAATGCAGCCAATTAAGATCAGCGCGTATTGGTTGGCAGACAACTCTGAATCATCGATCTCTTTGCATTTCTAATATCTCCAGACAACTAATCTGCCGTGTCTATTAAGTGGTCGGAGAGAAAAATATGAGTGGCGTTAACGGAGCCCGGGGACCACTTAACTGTCACGGTCAATCTAGTGATCCCATGAGGACGGACGGGGGCACACTCTGGTGTTTTGACAGCGGCCACTTGAGAAACAAAATTAGTGTTATGATTGGAGGGTGGTGGTGGTGGTGGTGGGGTCTTAGACCACGCAGTCCACAGTATAGAAAATCCTTAACATACTTGTGCTGAACGAAATGAAACGAAATAAGATGATGTGAGTGGTGGAGACCTGTTTGAGTCTGAGTTTTATTTTATTTTATTCTGTCGGATTAAAGTCACATTTCCATTTAATTAATAAATTAAATTAACGTTGTTTTTTGTTTTTGTTTTTTTAAAGACAAATCCTGAAGGTGTTTAGAAGACAGACACTCCAAATGCTCTATTGATTCTTTGACAGTGTTTATTGCAAATCAGACGTAGAGGACAACCCAGACAAAAAGAGACCATAAAATAAAATAAAATAAAATAAAACAAAGTGAAACAGAATCAGTCACTTGTTAGTCCGCTGTCTCCACGAAATGCCTCTAAACCGGTGCCACTGTAGCAGTGTAAGCTGGAGGGATGTTTAAAGAGGCCTATAGGCAGAATGTAATCACATTTTCATCCCGTTTAAGAACTGGCTCTTGTGTCATTTAAGGAGGAAGCTGCAGGAGCGTGTAGTTGATGGCCTTAAAATCTTGTTTTTTTTTTTTCATTTTGATTGTCCTCTCTCTGGCTCTCCATCCTCTTCTGGGTCCATCCTCCCCCTCCCTTCCTCCCTCCCCTCCCTCCCTCCCTCTTCAGACCGTGCGGGCTGTAGTAGTAATCCGTTCCCCTGACGCCTTGTTACCTTTTGGCAGCAACGATCCCTTCCTTCCTGCTATTGTCATTAATTCAACACTCAAAATTCACCCGGTCGTACATATACATCACTTACTAATTTTACTAGCATCTGCACATTTCGGCCCGGGCCGCCGTGGAGGGCCCCGGTGTGGAGAGCTGCTTATAATGAGACGGCCGCAGCATGTTAACAAATCCCCTTGTTAAAAAGAGAGATGGAAAGCATCATTCTCGCGTAACTAACAATACGTGTAGGTCGATTTGGACGCGTAAAAAGACAAGTAATGATAAAAACCGTAACGCCATCCATCACGGAGATTTAAACGTTTCGCTGCATCCCCTCCTTCTCTCTCACACATCAAATTAATCTTCTAAAAATCAAACGTGGTTTTGTGTCCACGGCGTCATGTTTCAGCCCACTGTTCACTGTTCTGACTCTACAACGGGATTATTATTTCTCAGTAATGGAAGATCTGTTGTGCGTCACATAGCTGAAGATCTGGCTAATTATCCTGTCCCAAGTTTAAGCTGGCTTTCTCCGCTTATACGCTACCTCTTCATGCTGTTCAGTCCTGATCATATAATATGTTAGGTTAAAAAGCTTATGGGAAAGGCTTATATAGAACAAGAGTTGTTTGTTTTGGTTTTATCTGGTCAGAGGCACTTCTTCCCTCTGGTCTAATGTCACAGATGAGGATTTGCTGAGCACTGAAGGCGTGAAAGTGACAAAAGCGTCAGTCCTGCTAGTTGGGGAGCAAGCGAAGTCCGAGCCGGAGGGCCTGGTTGAGATACCGTTGGATTGACTGGAGTGACAGGCCAGACAGGAGCAGGGACTTCCTCCGGGACCGAGGCCGTGGGTCGGACCCGGGTACAGGGAGGGGTGTCTGAAGGCGCACAGGAGCTCCGGCCTCTGGTAGGGATGAGACAGCATCCGGAAACTATCGAGAGAACGCAGTGGATTGGAGAAAGGCGTGGCGGCCGGAGCCGAGCCAGCTCCGACACCCAGGTGGGAATAGTAAGGTAGAGGCAGGTGGGATGGAAAGGGGTAAGGCAGGTTCCCCGTGGCCGCCGCGTGGCTCATCATGTAGGTGTAGAAGGCCGGGTCGGCTGGGTGAGGCCACGTCATGGCCAGACGCTGGCGCTTGTCTTTCATCCTGCGGTTCTGAAACCACACCTGGCACAGAGACACACCGGGTCAAATATTAACCACGAGCCCAGTTCACAGACAGACAAACCACAGTAAAAAAAACCACACACACACACATCATACACTTCCGCTTTTACGCACACAATTGGATTTGGGTTCAGGTGATATTTTGCACATTACAGTAAATAATTCCTGAAGTCTCTTGACAAAGTAAAATTAAAGCAATAACAGTTCGTGTTTTTTTATTGGTGCAGTTAGAAAAAGTGAGAAAAAATAGAGACTCCCAGTAAATGTCAGGCTTAATGTTAGAGTCTCTTTTCAACATTTGGTTTTAGGTTATTGTTAGATTCTGGCTCACTGAATGTTTCATTCTTTCCTCCTTCATTGTCTGTGTAAAATTAGCTTTTAGAACCATTAGAGCATATAACACTTTTTTTAAATATATAGGCTATATATATATTTATATTTATATGAATACAATCGTTTATAATATGAGCTTGTATTCATGGCACAGAGGCCTGATGCAGCTCTGCTCATTGGACATCAAGTTGTTTTACCTTGATGGTTGTCTCAGGTAGATTTAAGGCGGCCGCCAGTTCGCATCTGCGCGGCCTGGACACATAGTTCTCCCGGTAAAATTCCTTCTCCAGCCGTGCGATCTGCTCCCGGGTGAACGCTGTCCGGTACCGGCGAATCTGGTCGGCTGCATAAGATAGAGAGCTCTGGCCTTGCACAGTCTTACCCGGGTCAGCACCAGAATCACTCGGATGACCCGGAGAATCTCCATTTCTGCCTGAATCAGTATGCAGAATAATTTGTTAGATGAAGTGACCATGCAGTGTTGAGCAGAATCATCCAGACAGTGCAAACACACATCGAGACATTTCAGATTTAATAAGCCAGTTTCCTGAGATCTTGCATGTGAGGACGAGTACGGGGTCATTTCATTTTTTTCTAATAGATTTAAAATCTGAAGGTCCTTCCTGACATTTAGCACGAGAAGCACGTGTCTTTTTTAGTGTCAGTAGCCCAAGTAATAACATTTTATTTCTATTAGGCTATAATAATAATAATTAAAAAAATTGTTGATATGGGCCATAATTTTGGTCACTAAAATAGTTTTAAATGGTTAGTGTGTTTGCCATCCTTCTGTTTTAAGACCAACAAAAATACAAATGACTTAAATGTGTTTTTTTCCATGTGAGTTGGTTCCAGGATGTGACAGATCTGCTGCAAACACTCTGGCGAGTTCTTCATCTGAGAAGACTCCAGAAATACATCCCAGAATAATCCCATATGAGTGGCATTTCTCTTAACGTTTTAGCTCGTGGTTTACATAAAACCCTGCATTCTTCCTCGCGCACTAAATACACGTATAGCACATTTGCTGTACGAGTGACTCTTCGCCAAACTCAGAGGGGAAAATGCCTGGTTAGACTGTGGGTGTCACTTTAGCGTGTTTCCAGCCACATTGGTCACTTGACAGAACAGCTGCGCAGCACCGACTGCAGCTATACTGTGTATCACTCGGAATATATTGTATTTCACTGAGCACACATTCACATTTTCGACTCCACTGTACATTTTTATATATAATAAATGCATTTTTAGTGGTCCAGGCTGCACGTGGCATTTTTGATTGGCATAATTCAGCTGTTGGCATTCAACTTCATTAAGCACCACCATGCATTCACAGGAGTCCTGCAGTGGCATGCAGCCCCCAGGCATAGCCTGTATACCTACCTTTAGCTGTAGGGTAGTCCATGCTTTCAGGCGTGCAGCTGACATCAATTTCCTCATAGAAGTCCGACTCGGTGTCTGAGCTGCTGCCGTCTTTGTGGGGATGATCAGTCCGGTGTCTCTCTCCGGAGGCGGATGTGCCAACTGGCCTCATGTCGGCACACAGATTCCTCCGTGCGCTCTCCTCCACCACCAGCTCGGTCCTGTCCCGCGAATAAGGCGCAGCGCCGGGGCTTAGACAGCTCCTGTGGCTCGGCTTCCCCTGCGGTTCTCGCACGGGGTTCCCGATGCCTTCCGACAAATTAGAGCCGCTCTTGCCAAGCTGACCTCCCTCCGTCAGCATCACCATCTCCTCTCTGCTTTCCATCACAAGCGCGACTTAGAAACCTCGGCTCCGCAGGAGAGTGCAAGCCGTCAAAACCAAGGCGATGATTTTCAGGTTGGAGGGGTGTGTGTGCGTGTGTGTTGTGGTGGGAGTGGGAGTGGGGGGGTGAGTCCCAAGGAGAAGGAGAGGCTTCTGGAAAAGAGGGGATGCAATCCGGTCTGACCCTGAGAGAAGAGCGCTCCAGAGTGCGGAGAGGGAGCTCTGGGAGGGATCACCATTTACCCTCTCTCTCTTTCTTTCTCCAGAGCTGTCATTCTTAATAGGCCAGTCGTCATGATGGTCCCCCCCTGATGACGACACGCATTGATTGGATATATGGGTAAACAGAGGGAGCATTGCGTCTGGGAGGGCGATGCATCTGAGGGTACAACGGCCAGCATCTATCTGTCTATCATCTATCTATCTGCGTTCAGCATCACTACATGCACTTATATTTTTGAAGAAAACAAATTCAAACAGAAACAGAGGGGAAAATGATTAGCAATAAACTAATAACCCGTTGTTAATTTTCCAGGTCATAAATATTTAAATACACTTTTTATAGCTACTGTGATGTTTATGGGATATGGTTCTAATAAAATAATAATATGGTACATTTTGACAGTAATTTTATAATAAATAAATTAATAATGTTAG
>OMNW01013271.1:9887-29264 GCA_900303245.1 Selene dorsalis | reverse complement strand
ACTGTGACAGGTGTTCACTTAAGTGACTCCAGTTTTCTATCAACTATTATTATAACCTGGTGTAGATATTAGAGTGTAGTCTGGGAGTTAAAATATTTCACTGCACTGCATACGATTTTGAAGGTCTGATCTGATGACACCGATGCAGTATGTCAATAAGTGTCTATGCCCCTAGGCATGTATTCAGTTAGTTGGCTTGGTCTGAGCGTCTGCTGAAAATGATTGTGCAAGACTGTGGCCTCACCTGATGCCTTGACAAAAAGAACCGAGCGTTTTTGGTCTGATGCGTGACATCCGCCGCTGCAGGGCATGGTGGCATGGCGCTATAGACTCGGACTGCGTTGATATGGTGTTGAGAGGTGGAGTCATGTTGTCTGACTGAGGAGAGGCAGGCAGGCAGGCAGGCAGGCAGCAGACTGTGGAGCTTCAGCAGCCTCCGCTGTCCTTGTGCGCCCTCGCCTGTTCGAAAGAGGGAAAAGGCCCCGAGCGGCGGCCTCCCCCTCCCCCAAGCCCGGCAGCTGAGGAGTGAGGGAAATTCCTTTGGCTTTCTCCCCCGACTCTTTCATCTGGCCTGCCAAGGAAAAAAGTAAACCTCTCTCTCTCTCTCTCCCTCACCCCTGTATTTGTTCCTGCTTTTGACATTATCTATTCTCTCTGTGGCATATTTAAAGCCCTATCTGCTGATGTGTTTCAGGGAGTTATTAATGGAAATGTACCAGATCCATAAATATCCTGTTGAGTCAGAAGGAAAAGACAACTTTGATTTGTACTTGTTTCATTTCGCTCTGTGTGATCCAGACACAAGATAATGTGGGCTATAACCTACACAAATAAATTAAAGTTGCATTTTTACATTTTCTTGAACACGTGGTGTGGTTAGAATTGTCAGTGTGTTAAAATGTGCTCGAGGAGGCCTTAGAGTTAATCTGATCACATAGGACGCTGCATGGGCAGACTGTTTGGTCGACTGAAAATTTCCCCTGGTTTTAAGGACGGGGTTGGTTTAGCCTACTTCTACTTTCCAAATCATAAGGATGGGTTACCATGCAGTATTTTAGAGGAACGCCCAAAGCTGGCAAAGATCCTATTGTTTGGCTACTTATGCAATGGGTCGTGGCCAGGGCAGATGTGATCTTGTGATCATCAAGAGATAACACTTTTGCGCAAGAGATGAGTGACCTTGTCGGTTTACAGTAGTGTCACTTATATTGTGTGTGTTTTAGATAGTGAAGGCCAGAGGATGGGTTTGGATGGGGTTGTTGACTGTGGAGCACTTTTTATTTTTACTTTGCGCACGTGAAGAAATGACCGTGCGCGGTTCCTCCTTTAGAATTGCAAATACCTGCACATTCTTGGTGGCAGAAGAACAGAGAAGTGGACTCGCAGTCACGGCTCTGCTCCAGTGTCTAGTTTTGCGAGGGGAGATCAAAGAGGGGGAGCGCCCCCCTCGGCAGACACTGCAGAATGCGCCCCTCAGTTTTACTAGCCAGCCCAACTTGAACTTGACCATGGAGCCTGCGCAGTACGCATGTAATCCAATCCATGGCCCTGGCAGAGCAGACCTGCCGGAATAGTTGCTTTTAACACAAAAAGTGTTTCAGTGTGTGATAGAATGGCGCATGAATGGGTTCTGGTGGATGCAGAGTCCGCCGCTGGCTGCAGCGCACCGCTTTTCACAGAGGGAGTCAGAACCTGGAAGAAAATTAAAATCCAGCCTCTCCTTCATTACCGTGGCCCCTCCCGTCTCCGTTGCTTCAACTTGGCCTTGAAACAGGATGACGCAGCTACCAGAGAGTTAACTCGCTGACCTTGGGAGCGAAACATGTCCTGATGACTATACAGCTGTAAGTGCTGTAAGACCCGCTTTTATCGCTCTTCCCCGCTCCAGTCTGGAAACTCCTGTGCTATTACACGAAGGGCTTACCAAGCCACTGAGATCAGGCCTGTATTACCCCATTAAGAGGGGGGGAAACATCATGGGGTATGGCTTACCACCAATTCAGCAGTAGCAAGGCAACACACCAGGTGCAAAGCCCTGACGTTTCACAAGAGTGCATGTAATTCTTTAGACTGGTCTGTGCGTCCCTGGCATCTCTGGGGAAGGTGATATTTACAAGTCTGTCTGCTTGCAAATGGGTTTTTATTTTTAGAGGGTGTTGTTGTCATCAGTTCCCCTGGAAGTACGCGCCCCCATGCATTTACTGTTTCTATATGTTGTCTAGTAATTTTCAGCTGCTAATCACGGATTTCTAGAACTATCCTGTAATTTCACGGCTTTTCGCCATGAGTGCAGTTCGGGTGCGGATGTTGAGTGGGTGCACTGCAGCATTCAGATGGTTTCCAGCTGATTTACTTGTGATTGAAGGTGTGTTACAGATAAGCCTCCGACACTGAACGGGGCTCCGTGTTTCTGAATCATAGCTGTTGGTATGTCATATCCACAGAGCTACAAGTTGCAGCATTTTCCACACCTCAGCTGACTTTTATAAACTCCACGGCCCGCGGAAAATGCAGATAACTGACGTGCAAATGTGTTATTGTGTGATTTTTTTCTTCTGTGAAATCAGCCAATAGTCGGATCTTTTTTGTTTTTTAGTTTTTTTTGCGTGCGCCCTGATGTGGATTTAGTTTCTGTCCTTTGGAGCCTGCAAGCTTTTGTGTGTTGAGCATCACTCAGTATGCACATTCGTTACATTATAAATGAATGGGTCTCATGTACAGTTGCAACAAAGTGCGCACATTTTAAACTGAAATTATGAATCGCAAAATATAATAAATCATAACTGCATTTTATTAAGAAAAACGTGTGAACCCATATTCAGAAACGGATATGTTTTTTTTTATTTTTATCAAACACACCAAAAAATAGTCATTTACTTATTTCTGTCATTATTTTAGTTCAACAGCCATCTGCAAAATAAATGTGTCTCCAATTGAGATGCTTCGACTTAATCGGCAGTTTTTTTTCTTCTTCACTGCATATTTAGATTATTGGTTGAGCTTTAAATGTTAGACATACTGATTAACTTTTGCGGCTGTTTTCTTTTTTTAATTATTTTTTTTTTTAGGTTTTCCTTCATTGACCTATAAAACGGCTAAGCCCAACTAATAATATCTATCGAATTGTAAGCCGTACCATCACTTCGCTGTATTCTCATCTTTTTTTCAAACAATTGAAACGACAAAATATCTGTAATCCAACAGAGCGCGTGTTGGACCTCAGTACTCCGGCTTATTTTTAATGCATAAAGTGATGAAATCTATTGCAGGTCATTTGTAGCTTATGATCGTGAAGCACGCGGCTGATAAAGCTCAGAAATATTATTTCATTCCGGCCTTGGTCTAACACAGCTACCTGCACGAAGCCCTTCTGTGCACTGGAGATAAAGGCAATTACCTAAACAAAAAACGATAAAACAGGCGACAATAACTGTGATGATAATTATGATGTGATAATTAGGCCAATGTAACCACTTTCTCCAGATAATAAAAGTGGGGAAAATGGTGCTTCAATGATGTTTTAGTGTTGATATGAATACAGAAGTCCTCTGCAGGCATGCCAGTGGCTGGTGACATTTAAAAAGCAGCCACTATATGCACCATCAGAAGGAGATGCTCCATTTCAGGCTGCTACCTCCCAGCTGCTGCAAGCCAAAATACAACATATGTGGAACTGAGTACCGGCGGAACATTGAGTGAAACAAACTGCAGACCTTTATATTTACTGAGATTCCTCTATGCCAGTAAATGATTTCACGTGCAGCTTACAGGCTATGGCTTTAGCAGGCTGTTAACGCAACATTTAAGACTTCTGCTGGAGAAACTGAAACAGACCGAAAACTTGCAGCAAACGTGTCAGTCAAACAAAAGCACACAACGGAAACACGCTGGGAGAGAAGCCCTGCAGTTAAATGTAGACCTTTAGGCGGTTTGCAGTGTGTAGATGAAGATGAAGTGGCAGAGTTGTTGTTTTTTAATGCAGTCCTTCATAATCACACCGCGGGCCTGCGTCCAGAAAATATGGAAAAGTCAAGTGTGTGACCGCCCTGTGGTTCACTGCGCCGACCACAGAGACATATTGGCTGTTATGTTTTGACAACTTTTTGACAGCCTTACACTTTAAACACGTGTCATCAACACGACTGAAATTTGACTGCGTGTTCTTCGTCTTAGCAGTCCGTTTAATAACACATTTTATCCTATTAACGATAGAAATTTATAGCTGAGCAAAACTTTATATAGACCTTTCCTGACTTTGCCCAGGCTTCAGGCGCTGAGGCCGCGGGATAACGCGCTCTCTCTTTCTCTGCCTGCGTAATTTGGATGCCAATACAAACTGGGGGTGGGGGGTTGAACCTTGATTATGACCTTAGAGAAAAGCCTCCAGGCCATACTGCCAAGTCTCAAAGCGGAGCCCTGGAACTTCCACTGATCCCTCAGATGGATCGAGGGAGGTACATATGAAAATCGGGGATCATTTCAGGATTACCTGGTGATTTCCATCGGGACACAGACTTCTTAAGTAGTATTCAAATCATGCAACGCCCGATCACTGCTGTGTTCTTTAGTTTTAACACAGATGCTGTAGACTCCAATACTCCAGTGAAGTGGGTGCTTTCAACGAGTTTGTTCACACAGTGTTTGAGTGGAGTGTACAATGGATGGGGGGAATGTGCGTCTCTTTGGCGGGACAACTTGTGTGCCCCTCCTGTAGCGCGTGCGTGTGTGTGTTCATTGTACTTTCGGGATGTCTCTTGTCTGGAATGACCACGCGTGCACGCCGGCGGCCACCTCGTCGAAGACTCGTTGTTGTTTTGACGGCACTACTTCCACAAAGACTTGTTTGACGTCGACAATAGAAACACCTTGCAGCAGCGTATTCCAGAGAAATCGCTTATATGCTGATAATACTGCGGATGTCAAATCCAACTGAACAACATGACAGCTGCAACACGCGGGGCAGTTATTGATTAACCGCGGTGGTATTTAAGCCTGTTCCAATACTTTATTTCTACATGGAAGAAAACGCCACAGGGCAGTGCTCAGCAGGCTAGGCCTTGTACAGTCCCTCCATGACTCATGGTTGTTGCTGCATGTTGTTACCCAATGATTTAATTACTTAACCTCTCTAAAGTGATAAGGTCAGATCCAAGCTACTTTGCATATCCTCTCTGTCATGAGTCTTTTTTGCATTCAGTTCCTGGATTCTGCCGCATGAAGATGGGAAAACAGAAACTCTGTCCCATTTTTGTGAAGAATTTGGAATAAAATATTATCTCAGTTGACAGAGTAGGGGCGAGGTAAATGAAAACTCATCTAATGCCTCAGATGCACAGAGATCCTGAAGGACCAGAGGCCGCGTGATTCAAGCGCAGAAAGACTCATTATGAGCCCAAAATGACGAAGAAGGATCTACTTTGTTTTCTCATCCTGGCTATTAGTATTATTATCGTTTCCTTCTTCCAGTATAAGCAGCAGTTATGAACAATATAGGTCCAGGTTTCATGCCTGTTGCAAAAACCAAAACAAATCAAAAATAATTATTAATAAAAATAATTTTTATTTCGTAAATAATAATTTTAAACATTGTGTATGATTTAAAATTCTTTCGAAAACAAAAACAAACACTTTCTCTTATTTGACTCAAGTGCGTCACATTCCTTCAATACGAAGACTTTCAATAACAGTCAAACAATCCATTTACTTCATTTTATTCAACAGGGCTGATGCGCCTTCATCACATCGTTTCCTAACATTCTTCCATTGTTGCTGTTGCCTTCAACTTCACCGTTCTTTGCTCCTTTCGTCATTTTTCTCTTTTTAAATTTGGTGCCGTTATTGTTTTTTTTTGTTTTTTTTCCCCCCTGTGCCATTAGGCCTACAGTACAAAACCTAACACATTTCATTCTGTTGTCAAACTGAAGAATCTATATCAGTATCACAACTGATTTTGGACCTATAGCTCATTTAGTTTGGCACTTTTACAAGGACACGTGTGTAATTTGAAATTGTTTGATTTTTATAATTTCAGTGGACTCTGTGTGGCAGTTGAGTTTTTGATATAAGCTATCAAAAGAAGCAGATGAGACGGAGCACGCCTTTCACACTATACGTGAGCGTTACACGTGTATAGGCTGGAAATGAAACGTCTGCACCCGCGTTTTACGCACTTGAGTGGCAGCTTCTGTTTGTCTGATTTTTATTCTTTTATTGCACATACCACACCAGCACAAACGCACCCGGCCAGGCCAAAGCTCATAGTGGATTTTGAATAATCCAATGAAAACTCCACCAGGTCCATTTCCTCCAGCACAGAATAGAGAAAGAGCCACTGGTCGTAAACACAAAGCAGCAGACCGGACACCCACGCACGACACGTCTTATCCCGTCCCCTCTTTTTTTAGAGATCAACATAATTTTCACACGTATCTGTCAAAAACACCCCCAAAAAGATCTGCAAATAAAAAAACATTCCTTTTATATTTCTGAGGCCGGGTACGCACCCAGCACCAAGTAAAGCGGGTACAGACTGGCTCATGAGACTGAACAGTGAGAAAACAAAATGATAGTAAAAGTTAATGTCCTCCAATAGCTTTCATTGGGACAGGAATTCTCACCCCTCTTCCGCTCTTTTCAAGAGCTCAGACGGTTCCTTCAAAGCCTGAATAGCCCGACAGGCTGGATGGCTAGACAGCAACTTTCAACTTGACCTTGGCCTCCAGCCGCGTCTACCTCCTATGTAAAACCCGCACGCACTGCCAAGTAGAGAGCTGCTTTCTGTCTTTGCATATTGTAAACATGTCGGAAGTCGAGCGCCTGGAGTATTCACTTTAAAACACGGCGTTACGTCTGATTTTCCTTCGTTTTCACCTGAAAGTGGGCTAGAGTTTTATTTTGGAGGTCGTCTGTGTGAATGTGTGTTCACTGGAGTGAATGTGGCAGGAATACGTGTGCAGCTGAGTTACCAGCAATACATGGTCTCTGTAGCTGCTACTTCATCCCATAATCAATCCGCTGTATGTGCAGAATATACACCATGGTACACAGTGTATCCAGGCCTGTGCTCCAACGGGACACAGAAGTGTTTAATTCTTTGTGGATCATGTACATAATCGAAATCCAATATCCTGCTTCAGTGTTGTATTTTTCTAAGTGGAAATCCTCTGTGGTAGATGGTTGTGAAATGATTCTCAGCTGGTAGTGCGACGCAGACAAAGGCTGGTCAGTCAGCGTCCTGGCCACAGGCTACATATGAGTGTAGCCTACATAATGAATCATGTCTGTCTTTCAAGAGTCGCGACCATTATTAAACACTCAACTTTCTTTTAAAGTCAGTATGAAAAGAAGACACGTGAAGCCAGAATGATCCTATTTATAATCCCGTGATTCTGAAATGAAACCTTTTTTATGAATAATGATGATCATAAATAAAAATCCAAAACTCCTAAATGAATCTTACTTTTTAGATTTAAGGCATAATATCCATCTGAGACGAAGGAGACAAGACAAAAGCTAAATCTCTTGATAGGTACGGTCACCTTACTTCGCCGCATTTTTCTCCATTTAATTATCTGTACTGGGTGATGTTTACCGTCCTCTTTGCATAGGCTGATCACGTGACAACATCTAGGCCAATGACGGCGCAACCTCGGCGCTCTTGTGCGCGTCACAGTGGCTTTACTCTCTGGGAACCAGTATCTCCTTTTTTCAGTCTCTGGGCTTTTTAAAAAAGAGCCAGAAGCTTCAATGTTGGATGCCGTGCTATGACAACGTCACTGCTGCTCCGTCCTCGCTGGGTCGACCCGTCGGTGATGTTCCTCTACGACAACGGCGGAGGTTCCGATGAAGTGAGCAAGAACATGGAGGGATTTGCTGGTGGCAACTTTGCTGCGAACCAGTGCAGGAATCTGATGGCGCACCCCGCGTCCCTGGCACCCAGCACGGCTTACTCCTCCAGCGACGTGCCCACCTCCGGTATGGGCGAGCCGGTCAAACAATGCAGCCCCTGCTCTGCAGCTCAGAATTCATCCAGCGCGTCCTTACCATATGGGTACTTCGGTAGCAGTTATTACCCGTGCAGAATGTCGCATCACAGCAGCATAAAAACATGCGGAGCGCAGCCCCCCTCCGCGTATGGAGAGAAATACATGGACACGTCCGCCTCGGGCGACGACTTCACCTCTCGGGCAAAGGAATTCGCATTTTATCCGACTTACCCCTCAGGCCCATACCAACCTGTTCCCAGTTACCTTGACGTCCCTGTTGTGCCAACTATCAGTGCGCCCTCAGAAGCCAGACACGACTCCCTGTTGCCTATGGAGAGCTACCAACCGTGGACTCTCGCCGCCAACGGCTGGAACAGCCAGGTTTACTGCGCCAAGGAGCAGCCCCAGCCTGGACACATGTGGAAGTCCTCCATACCAGGTAGGATACACCCCCGAGAGTCCAGCCTTTACAGGACAGAGCTGTTTGACGTGCTAGTGTTACTTCTCAGCAAACAGGATACACATTGTACAGAATGGGGCTGAATGAAATGTCAGTTAGTGTGTCAACCTACAAAACAAACAGCACAACAGTATGATAAGAATGAAATAATGTATGGCATGAAGTCAGTTTGGGAATATTTAGTAAGCTTAACAAAAGTGAAAGAAGCACTTCCCGCTGAAATGATTATTTATGTTAATAGAACGATGGAACATTTCCTGGAAATATTATAAGCTGTCATTATCACACAATAGCTAGCAGCTCTCCTCTTGTTTTATGGATTGACTTACTTTATTCTACACAGCACCCTTTGAAATATTTTAGTTAATTTGAAATCAAGCGGAAGTGTGTGGCTCAGTTATGTACATAACGTTAATTCTTGTAGATGACTATCATGTTGAGTGACTGTGAGGCAGAGCCACTTGTTGAGAAGCAGCCTGTGACAGCTCCTCTTATTTTCTGCCTCAGACGCAGTGTCTCATGCCGGTGGAGACTCCGGCTCTTATCGACGTGGAAGAAAGAAGCGCGTGCCATACACCAAGGTGCAACTGAAGGAACTCGAGCGCGAGTACGCCGCCAATAAATTTATCACGAAGGACAAAAGGAGGAGGATATCTGCCCAGACCAACCTGTCCGAGAGGCAGGTCACGATATGGTTTCAAAACAGACGCGTAAAGGAGAAGAAAATTGTCAACAAATTGAAAACCATCAGCTAGTTTTTTTTTTTCTTACGGACAATATCTGTGGGAGATAAACTACCACACACACACACTCTCTCTCACACACACACACACTCTCTCTCTCTCTCTCACTCTCTCCCACACATACACACACACACACACACACACATACACACACACACACACACTCACACACACACACTCTCTCTCACACACACAGTTGGACTCATGGATTGGAATAACAAAACTGAACATGATTTATTTGTATATTGCCAAATGATTTCCCGGAGCTTGTGGAACAAAGTTTCGGAGGCCCATGAATGCCGGAGCCTCCATATCCTGCCACTTGTTGTTAAATAATGTTTGAGGAGTCAAGTGGAAGGAAAAGGGAAGATATATCTAGCTGCAGTATGTGTGACTTTTTTTTTTCTGGCATGTTCACTCAACGCAGGAAAACTGACTCCAGTTCAGAAATGTGTACGCCACCGAGCTACGCCTTTATCTGCAAGTTTAAAGATAAAGGCGAAGATCCACAGGATGTGACGATGATACGGATTTGGACCTTGGGAATGTTAAATATTAATCTCTCCTGTCTTCCTTTTTTTTTTTTTTTTTTTTTTTTTTTTTTAAAAACCTACTCACATGTTTAGCTTGTAAGAAGTTTAGTCTTATGCGAATCCGTGCTCTCTCCTTCATTATCCAGACCATGGTGCAATTCTTATTATAATGCTTAGATAATCGTCCGGGATATGTGTTCATATCAATCATAACTTTTATAATGTGTGCGTATTCATGTGGTTGTATATAAAGTAAATTCCGGCATGATATCCAGGTTATTTGTGTGTGAGTCCAATATGTCGGTGTTTAAAGTCCGTTCAAATAAAACATGGACTTGCTTGAATTGTGCTGAAAATGGACCCGTTTTGCTTGTTGCACAGTTACAACCTCTTTATCCTTTGGAGGACATGATCCCCTTCATTGTTCCCGCACAGGAATTTAAAATCCTCCTGAAGGCCCAAACTACAGTTTACCCTCGAGGTGTTAATACAGAAATAGTCTTTTAAAGGCTTGAGAGTAATTTTCTTTACCCATCAACAGCCTGTTATGTCGATCCACAGATTTTATTTTAAAATAGAAATATTATGAAGTGTCTGAAGACTCCTGTGTGCTTCTGGGAACAGAGGAGACGAGTCAGTTGAGGCTGGTCTGTGCGGAAATATAGGCTGACATCGCCATCTAGCGACGACTTTGTGACACTCCCATGAGCACACACTGTTCCAACAACAGTAACCATAATAATAATAATTACAAAATAATAATACAACATTCGTAATAACACAAATGCAATGTTTAATCATTTAATGATTTTAACAATGAACATTCAAAACATTCCATCTCCATCATTTGTTCACTCTTGGTGCAGTAGTACAGTTAAAACAGTCGCTTAACTATTCACAATGATCACAAGGACATTTAATCTTAAAGGTCACCGTCAACATGTTTCTGTCTTCCTTTTATTTTAACTGTAAGTTTAATCCATAATGAGCTACTTCCATAAAGTAATAGGATATGCATTAATACGACTCATCCTTTCAGTAAAGTACTATATGTATGTTGCGTCAATGTGTTGCGTTAACCGAGATGGATCATTTTCACGCGTAAAATGTAGATTTTATAATCTCTTTAATCATGCGTTTGTACATAGCCTATAGTTGAATTGTTTTAAATGCCGCACGCGTTATACAGAGCTCCACTCTCTTTTGGGATAGCGTCCTATTGTTTCTGTTTAAAAATTATTTTAATGTGTGGGCATGCTGGGAAAAATTCAGATAGGAATCAATTTATCGTTTTGAATCTAGTTTTGCAATTTCTTTGTTTTACCCTGAAAATTAAGAAGAACGAAGAAGCAAAAAACGTATGAACGGTCGTAAATGACTCTCCCGGCGGCTGCTTTGAAAAATGAATGTAATTATTATCGAGAAAAATTAATTAAATCTAAAGCTCCTCTGGTGGTTACAGGCAAATATTTGTCATATACAATTATTGTAAAATCAATAAGCTGCTTTATTTGATCAGAGTTGCTTTTTTCCCTTTTCTTCTTCTTTTTGCATTGAACGCATGTATTCAGAGTGCGGCTGCAGGTTGTGCTGTGTTTGTGTGGCGCTTGTAGCACGGATTGATAAGTATTGATAATTACTTGGTGGCAGAGTGTGAATGTTTTGTCTTGTTTTTAAAAGATTTTCTTTTTGAGTGACTGTGCAGCTGTAACGCAGCTGCAGCCAAAGACCCATCGTCCCAGCATGCTGGGTTTGGCTCCATTTAATGAATATGATTCAGTCTTGCTGGCAGTCAAATGTCAGACATGAAACCAAATCCGTCCTCATCCAGAGCCCGGGCTCCTGTAGCTGGCTTTCCCAGCTGTTAGGCCGATATAACGCTTTTAGCCCGGTTTTGTGAAATGTGCCAGCTTTATGCATTTTATGTCTTGTCCCATTAATTCCAAGCACATAGGCTTAGACAGGACGTTACTCTCCCAGTAATTTGAAGCCCGTAGACTTAGCCCATAGGTTAAGTAGACTAAACGTGAACGGTCCCAGTCACTGAAATATGAAGTGATTGATTTTCCGCGCTTCCGCCCAGTGGTTAAAAAATGTTGGCCAATAGGCTAACGCAAATGGAATTTGTTGGACCCATTCTCAGTATTTTACATGGTGTCATGTCTTTCACCTTGCCTTTGCCACTGGGCCCCTATCACGTTCTTTGTACCGATTTCCCCCTCCGGCAACTACTCATATAAACCTGAAATTCATCCTTAACTGCCAAGGTAACTAGGCAACTACAGTGTTTATCACCAGAGGATTACGCACACCTCAAAAAAGATTTATTTTTTATTCTTTAAATTCTGTACGCCCTTATTATTATTACCATTATCATTATTGTTATTATCATTATTCCTATTATTATTATTATTACCATTATCATTATTTTTTATTGTTATTATCATCATTATCATTATTATTTATTTTATATCCATTATATGTCTACTTACTGTTATTATTTATGTATCTATTTTTAGGATTTATTTTTAGTAGCAGGCAGTAGTGGTGATGAAATGGTGATGCTGTTGTGTGATTTAATGTGTAGAGTTTAACAATCCGGGAGATCTAATAGTCTTAAAACATTTTCAAGCGTAGTTTTAGTAGCCTACTTGTTCAGTAAATTGAGATTTGTATTTAAGACAAGGTCATTTACAGTCAGCTAAAGACTGTGGAGTAGCTATTTCTAATCGGTGAGTAGTCAGATATGTTGTGCTTGTGACACGCACGTGGCCAGCTGCTTGATTCAGAGAAATGTGATCCAGTTGCCCAGTATCACGTTGTGCACGAGCGCGGAGTCTTGTTGCCTTCTGACGTAGAGCACAGCGGAGCGCGCACGCATTATACAAGAAGATCAGAGATGGGAGAAAGGTGAGATGCGCGACTGCTCGGCGCATCCCGAAGTCCAAAAACACAAGAGTGGAAGTGCCGAGGCTTTACAGCGGATGTTTATTGCGCTGACGTAAAGTGGGTGGCAGCTGGTTGGCTTTCAGAGTGCACGGCGGCAACTCATTGGTTCGCTTAGGAGCAAAACAACCCTAGAAGTCCCGCCTCCAGCCCAAGTCATGAAGTGACAGTCCAAAGCTCAGAGCGCAGAGCTCCGCCTATCCCGCGCCCCCGTCCTGAAGCGTCTTTGATGGGACAGCCCAGACTGTGGCAAGAAAACACAGGGGGCCGGGCTCCCCGCTCAAGAATTGAGTTCTGCTGCCACGCTAAGGACAAACAGGGAATTGCAGTTGATTTAGTCTTTTTTTTTTTTTTTTTTTTTTTTTTTTTTTTTTTTTAATGCATTAATTTACCTCTATTTTGTAAGCAAAAAGGCATATCTGTACGTCACTGTCATGAATTTAGCGCACTTTAATCACCAGTAGGTGCAGACGATGAATGAAGGTGGAAACATTTGTCTATTAGGTATTCAAGTTTTCAGACAAAATGAGTCTGTGCTGTTTTACTGCTCAGTCTCTTATAACACCACACTGAAAACACCCTGGTGTGTTTTAAAGAACAAGTAGGTGATGTGATTTCTTGTCCTCGAATTGTTTAAAAGGACTTCAGACTCTTCTGCGTCACTTTTACACTCTCACACAGTCTGTAGTCTATAAGCAAGGGAGAAACTCAGTGTCACTGAATAGACAGATACTATGGGCGGCTTTCGGATCAGTGACAGGGTAAAAAAGATCACACATCTAATATATAGCCTGGCCTGGGTTTGCCTGTCTCTCGGTTGACTGGCAGACGCGCTTCGACACAGACGGGAGCAGCACTAGGCTTTGCTCTTTACATTGACCTTCGCTGTCTCCGTGCGTAATGGCGGCGAGGCCTGCAACCTTCACTCATTCAACAATATAGCTCTGGTCAAGCCTGAAAAACACGAGTTTGGTTTGGAAGTTAATCTCGTAATACAGCACAAAGACCGGAGCAGACATAAGCTGATCCAGCACCGTGACAGCGGTCAAATAGAAGCACTTGACCGAGATTATGTGAAAGCCTCCTCCATGTCCCAGTCGGCGCCTTATTCCCCCACAGCCCTGTCCTCATTCTCCTGTCCCGATTCCTCCCGTAGATCATCTCATTTGCTTTCAAATATAAAAGCCACGTAATTTACTGTGGATATTTATGAAGGATGTAGTATAGACTATGTTTTCAAAGCAAGGTATAGAGCGAGTTGGCTGTGTGTGCGTCGAATGCGTGGCCTTTGTTTTTCATAAAGACGCTGAATTAATTCTCTGTAAGCAAAATAAACGTCAATATTTCACGTGAAATTAAATCCAATAGTTAAGCCAAAAATAAGAATAACCCTGCACGATATATGTCCAGACCATTCTGTGCAGCAACCCGTTGAAAAAAAGGTTGCACTTGGCCAACAGGCTAATACACGCTCGTCTTGAAAACGTGGCGCCTGAAGTGAATAGTTTTTGAAGTAACACAGGACAATGTGCGGTAATATGTATGATGCACCTTTAGACACAGCTGCGTATGCGTCGTATTAGTCTAATATGAAAGGTTGAACTAACCTGTTTTCCATCCAAATAAACTAATGTCAAGGCTAATGGCGACAATAATTTCACGCCTGGGGGTGTTTCCTATTGCGGTTTGTTTTGTCATTCAGTCTGGCTCAGGTCGGATCTGTGATTCGTTCATTATTTGATCTTAGATTCCAGTGTTAATTCAGTGCTGAGTTTTGGTTGAATAAATCCGTTGATGAGTTTGAAGATACCTGGTGTAAAAGCTCTAGTTGGCGCAGTCTGTGCTGTCACTGTGGTAGTTAACCGAGATTCTCCACATCTGACACAATGACACAAAAGACACTACAAACACAATCTGAATTTACACATTATCGTCTAAATAGTTTACGAAGTTGCGTGAATTTGACCCTCCCCAATAAATAAATAAATAACTTCATAACGCCTTGTGTTAGACAGGTCTTATTGTTTCGTATCTCAGTGTTGCGGCAGATCCATCAAAAGCCGAATATTGCGTGAGAGGATGAAAATCAAGCAGAAGTCTGAATCAACATATCAACACAGAAACATACTTTGAATATATATATATAAAGCTGATTATTCATCACTCTCAGTCCGACTGTTAACTTTTAAAACTATTTGTGAATTATTTATTTTCTCGTGCGCACGCGTTTGGAGAGATTTGGGTGATTTTAGTGGAAATTCAGTTTTTTTTTACTGTTATTAATCTTCTGTTCATTTAAGACAGTGTTTTTCTCATGCTGTAGTTTGTGCAGCGCAAGTTCCCTCTTCATATGAAATTAAAGCGCTTCACTAGACTTTAATTGCGACCTGTTTCTTTCTGTCATTGTTTTTCTCTTCTTTCATTTCTTCTCCCACTAAAGTTTCGATTTTATGTTCCTTTTTGTCCAGGCCCGCTCCTCCTGACGCCTTGTTTCCCAGGACACCCCTCTACAGGCTAATCCAGCATTGTGAGCCTTCACTGGCTTGTCGGTGGCTGCTCCCGTTGACCGTGGAGTTGGTCAGTTTCCCTGCATGGCCCCTGTGTGGTCCGCCGTGGGCCCCTCTGTCGTCGCCATCGCTGTCGGCCCACATTGCTGTCACCTGTGGATAAATCAACAGTTGTTCGCCGAATCAGGTTCAAATTTACTCAGATTATTCCTGCTCGTTCACTTCCTTTTCCACTACAGTGCAAGCTGTGATTGTTTCATGTTTCACTCTGATGGTTTTATAATCCTCAAGCTACTCCAGGCTTGTATCAGCGTTTCCAGCAACATAGTACCGACTGAGCCAAGACCATTTAACCTATCATTCAAGTTCAAAACCATATTTAAAAACGCCTCATAGCCTCAAAAATAGCAATCGAAAAAAACCAACTAAACACATGGGTTACATTTTGTTTTTTTAAACTGTGTTTTTTTGGTTTAAAGTCTACACTTATTATTATTATCAGATAGCCTGGTCCACATCTTGCTGTGATTATATGATGATTGTGTCAACATTACAAACCCCTCTCTTGGGTAAAGTTGTACTTTGTGACCTTTGAATGCAGGTATATGAACATGGCGCACAGTTGGCACCGTCTTCTTATTCTATAATCAAACAGCATGTGCATCTTTTCGGCCTCCTGTTCACTATCCAGTCTTCTACACAAAGTCTTCTCATTTTGATGCTTTGAGGCGCAGGTGTGGTGGCTGCTTTCTTTTTTTTTCTGTATCATAAAACGGAAACAAAACAGCCTCTACTAAAACCCCGGGCTTGTTTTATTTCACTTTAAGCCTGAAACTACAGGAGGTTTCTTTGCAAGACACTGAATGCGCCTATTTAGCCTCCTTTATAGCCTATAGGCCTACCTGACGTGGCGTTAAACTGTACTTTCAGTTCCTCCCCAGGCTTGATTGTTTACTTGTTGTCCAACAAGGGTTTATGGCAGAAGGATTGGGCAATCTGGATGTCGCATTCCCTTCCTGACACAGCCGCTGCACTTCTAGAACTGTGGAATAGCAGCTCTCCTACATTTTAAAGTAAAGTAGCCTATTCTGTGGCGATATCAGGGACTTCATATAATGGTTCAGTAATTGTTCAATTTATCAATCCTCCATCCAGAAACGTAAATGTGTGCGTGTGCATGTACGTGTGTGTGTGCGCGTTAAGGTACAAAAACATGAAGACTATGATGGCAACTATGATGGTCTGTGTACACAAAGCTTTTTTCTATCTCGGTGCTAAAAGTCTGAATAATTGATGACTTTAGATTTCATTACAATTCTTCAGTGTAACATCACGAGTTGTTTGTATCACTGGTTTACTATTTATTCAAAGTCTGAACCAAATCAGAGACTACACTGATGGCCTGCTTCTCTTATGATGCACTATTAATGCGAAGGTGGAGTTCATGCTACTTTTCCTCAGCCTACAGTCAGAGGCTCACATTATCGACCAGTCTTGTAACCTAAAGCCTGCGTAAATGCAACAGCAATTAAAGGAACTCCATCCGGGGCACAGTGGGCTCTTTGCATTCTGTGGAGGAGTCGCTCCCTCCCCCGAACTTGAAGTCGACCGTACAGACAAAGCTTTGGCTTTGAGGGCTTTTACGCAGCGCCAGACTGCAGTTTTGGTGAAGAAACCCGCACAGGAAGCACAGTCAGGGGATCATCAGAATGCCCTTCTTTAATACAAAACACATTTGACCCCAAAAACATTTAGATATTTTAATATTAGTCTCTATTTTTCAGAGAGTTAGCCTTTTTAAAAATTGCAAGTGATATTTAATCAGAAGGAAGAAATGGGGCTTAATTATTGTTAATAAAAAATATTAAATCTTACCTTAGTGGTATGAAGAAATAATCTGCTTGTCTGTTGTTGAAAATCCACAGCTGCTGACTTTGAGTCCGTGTAGGTGGCGACTTCCTATCACGCTTGGCCAGTTTTGTGGTGTCTGTCTGGCCAGAGAGGAAAAAAAGCACTGCAGAATACTATAGCAGCTATAAAAACGCAGGTCTGTGCAGAGCTGGCTTTGGTTTTCCTGGGCATCCTGTGCTCAATTACAGCTTAAAAGCTTCAGCACAACTCATAGAATTTGTCTGGATTGACCGAGAGGCGGAGCGTGTGGTCGCAAAGACACTGGAGTTGCTTGTGTCCCTGCAATTTATCCAAATAAAATGGCCTGGGAGCGTAACAGCGGAGAGTACAGAGGCTGCAGGGTTTTTCCTGTTTTGATACACTCACGGGGTGTTAGTTGGTGCTTGCATCGTCTTAGTGTGTGTGATATTTTAAGGTTGTGTTTCACGTGTGCCATCAGGAGCCCCTTGGGTCCCCATGTGCACCATCGGGCTGTGGGGCCAGGCCAGCCGCGACGGGCTTAATCCGAGCTCAGGTCTCTCATTCACAGCACATTAGAGTCAGGTTGCAGCCTCTCCAAAACGAGCTCCACGGTGGCCTCAGAGCAGAGGGCGAGGGAATGTGCACTGTGACTTACTGACCAGATCAAACACAAGAAATCTCTGCATTTCAAAAGATTTAGCCCAACGTGTTTGTTACTTTAAATTTACTAAAGCTTCTATGGAAAATGAACCTCTGATCCACAATTGTCTGCGTTTTCCTATAGCCTTGTCTATAGCAAGTCATGGGCGCAATATATTTATATTATATTCACATTAATAATTTAGACTAGATTTCTGCGGTGTTGATAATATATTTCAAACAGCAACTGCAAAATATACGTGGAGGTATTTTAAAATCCTGCGCACCAGTGTTATTTCAAACCTTTGATTTTGTGTGTGTGCTTTGATGGGATTTACAAATCTGTTTATATACCCGTCATGAGGAGAAATGGAGAAAACAACTTGGGGACTCGTGGAACTTATTATCCACCAGAAACATGAATTACCTGTAAATTTTTGGAAGACGCGCAAATGAGTAAATGCACCAGAAAATGTAAGAAAATAGCCGTGCGTAAAAGTGGAGCGAGCTTGAATTTTGCGGCTTTTTTGACATATTAGTGGGGACATTAAACGTAATATGCGGACAAATACAAAACAAAGGATATTTTAGAAAAGGTATACGTTTATTTTTCAAAGAGCCTCCAACATTTGACTATTGAGCAGACTGTTTTAATGATTGTAGGCGTCAGACTTTAACCCCCAGTTCATGCGCTTTGTTCCTCATTAAACCTGTGGTCTTTGCTGAGGAGAGCCTCTTTCTTTCTTCTTTTGCTGTATTCCAACAAATATTCCAACAATAAATATATCTAAAATATCTTAAAGTTACTGTTTAAAATCCGAAATGATCAAGGCACGATTTTAAAGATGAAGTTCAGTTGACACTTTTAAAGCTGCTATTCTGTTTCCTATAAAACTGAAGATTTCAAGATCTGTTTTGTAAAAACCCAAATCTTGTTCCGTCTTAGTTATAGTGTCACTGAGCACAAGGCTGTGGCCAGCTGAAACATTAGCCGCTACTTTGAACATGACCCTGATAACCAAATGCCCACTGGGCCAAATGCTCTGTTGTAAAAACCACCAAATGATGATGACTAAGACATTTCTAAAGGAGACTTCAGAGATAAGCTGGCTGTTCCCATCCTCCCAATTTAAGTCTGTGTTGTCTGTGCACTGTTTAAGTCTAGTTTAGATAATGTTACTTTCAAGTGGGCTACGGCTCAGACAGGTTAGTATATGCAGATTGCTGTTTTTATTTTTCATGCACTGTACATATTCCAATAAAAGAAAAATACGCACACATTATTCCAGGACAGACTGAGAATGGAACCGCACAGAGCATTTGGGAAATAGTTATTGATATTATGGCTAAAGCCTCGATAGGAATCCTTCTTCTCTATTTAAACTGAGTATCCAGTTAGTTCTTTCTTCTTCTGACTTCGTTGCATGTAAAGGAATTCATTTTTAAGCCGACATGGCGATAAACCACCAATGTCAAGCTTTAGGGCACACAGCAGTCATGTCTCTTACACTCCGACACACACTCTTTCTCTTTCCTACACACACACACACACACACACACACACACACACACACACACACACACACACACAGGCAAGACACGCGCACACATACACACAGCCTGAAAATCTGTCAATTTCTGCCGCGTGGTCACGTGACCTCCTCCTCCGTGGAGTGGATGGAGATGGCTCTC
>OMNW01013266.1:10023-58757 GCA_900303245.1 Selene dorsalis | reverse complement strand
ACACCAATTATGTTAAAAAGTAATTTTAGTGTTTAATAAAAAGCTTTTGTTATAATACTTATTCAATAATGTTACATCGCACTGTAAGGTATTTTACAATGTTACATTTTACCTCAGGGTGTGTTACAACTAACCCAGACTATGGGGGGAATTGTAACATTTCAATCCTTGTGTTTGAGACTAAACCATGCATTTTACATTTATGTTGCAGAAATAAAAACTACGCCATTTAATAGCAGACACATGTAACTAGTTTTTCTCACATTTTGAAGGCACTGGCTTAAAAGAGCTCCAAGACCATGTTATGACCATCCCCGGTCTCCCCTACTTACATGACTATGTCCAACCATACACACTCAAATACAGGGAACACGCCCTTATATACCTAAGATCATCCATGTATGAACTCACGAGCAGCACATATTACATGTATGAACACGTCTATGCACATGGAAGCACACAGAAAACACACATGGTTGCCATACGCACACAGTGTATAGTTAAAGTTGTGTATGCTGTATCTAAAGCGAGTGCAGCTTCTGTATCCAAGGAACTGAAGTAGGTCTGATCTGGTCACATTCACGGTGAGCATTGATGTTCAACAAACCATAATAAATGGCCACAGCTCTGACCCCAGAGCTTGGTGTGTGTGTGTGTGTGTGTATGTGTGTGTGTATGTGTACGTGGCGAGTTGTTTTTGGTTATCTTTCATTAAATCTAACCATTCACAAGCACCTCACTCCAACTGGGTTTAGTCTCCAGCTTTTTCCTCTTCTTTGTTTTCCTTTGTTCTCGTTTTCTTTATTATTCCTGCTCTCTATTTTTATCGATCACACAAAAAAAGTGAATGTATCCCTCAGCAGTTATTGCGTAAAAAGACTTTTGAGTTCAAGGTAGGACTGTGTACTCAGCTTTGGAGAGGCAGTCACCTCTGGGAAGATATTCACTCCTGATTTGGTCAGCTCTCATGTGTGCTTAAGTGCAAAGTCGCAGCTGCGTCATTTTCATTGCGAGCTACTGTTTTAGAGAAATCACCTCTCTAATTGGTTTGCAGTTTCCTGACCATGAGCTTCACTGAGATTTCGAACTTTCCTGAAAACAGACAGAAACACTTCAGGCTTCAGATAAAAACAGGATCCTTCTGTCTGCTTCATGCAATATTTAGAGGGGTTTACAACAATAACAGTGTCAAATACTACTCAAAATTCATAATACATTTTTAAACAGAGGGTCCTTGATTTCAGAATGAAGGAGACTAAAAGCCGGCTTATCACACCTAGCCAAGGAGCGAGGACTGTCGAAATTGTTGGCCGATGTTGCATCTGCCGCTAGCTAAGCCTGGCAAAATCTACTCACATTAGTTGGTTTGTTGAAAAAAATTTCAGTCTGCAGCCTTTTCCAGTTGCCTAATTTTAGAATCAGACATGTATAAAGGTTGTTTTAAACATATCTAAAGGTTGTATATCATGCTGAAAGAAAGAAGCTATGACAAAAAGGTTGTTGATGATCCATGTATAAGACGTGACAATGAATGAGCAGAGCTGCTGAGCTCCGGTGTAGTACGGATGATAAACCTTTTATTTTCTTTCAAGCCGCATGTTTTGCATTCTCCATTACAGATTTTAAGGACTAACCCTTGTGTTTGTTGAACACTGAAACCATCTTGAATAACATGTTTGGCTGGTTGGTGCTGGAGTGTCTGCTTCCCACAAATAATAAGGAGCAGGGCAGCATTATTCATGTTTTTTTTTCCCTAACTTAATTTGCAATGCCACAAAATATGGTCCATTAATGAAATGCTCCTTGGCTTTACAGAGGCAATGCTGGGGTACATTTGGTAGGATAGTTGGTCAGGCATGCTAATGTTTGCAGCTTATTTTACAGGAAATTAACACACTGTTTAATTCTTTCTACAGCTCTGCTCTTTCGCTTTAACTTTTTAAAAGGCCAGATAAAAAGACATGACGCTCGAAACCTTTTACTGAGGGCTGCGCTTGCTGCAGCCCCATGTACCCCCTTTTGACATGTCGAGAAAAACAATGCTTGACTGACTTGCTGTGCCGAGTTACAGCGCTCTCAGAATATCTCTGTCCATGAGAGCATTTTAGTGCATGGCCAGTCCCTTTTCCAGTCTTATTTTTTGTTAGTTCTGTGATGATGGAAGTCCAGCAGGGTGACAATTACATATGATAATTTATGCACATGAAAATCTGATTAGAGCAACTGAGAAGAAAGAGAGGCTAACAATTTTATTCAAAGATTCATTGGGGTTATCAGTTAGTAAGAGTGGCCATTGCTCTTAAATCCAGTAGGCCTATTTGAAATGCGTTTAAACTCTTGGCAGGGTAAAAAGCAGTCACTCAAACATAATAATAATAATAATAATAATAATAATAATAATACTTATAGATTCAGCACTTTGAACAGCGGGAGGAAATGATACAAACAGACAAAGTTATCTGTTAGACAAATCCATTGGCACCAGCAGCTTTGAAATTGGTTTTATCTCTAAAATGACTAATGTGCATTTGGATGAGAGGGTCTGTACAATCAGGAATACGTGTTTAATTTATTAATATATGCACCAAACAAACTCCCATCAAAAACAAGGGAGCGATGGAATTGACAACGTTTTCCCTGAGCGCAAAATGCAATTACCAAAGTTGCATATGACAAAATAAATAAATAAGGGAGTGAAAAGAGCGCACGCTTGACAAGATGAATCATTTCCTTCATGGGTTATGGCATCAATTTACTGTCTTTTCACTGGACTTCACTTAATACCTTTCGTATTTCCAGAGAGGACTCCATTTGGTCCAGAAACAACTCATGGCCACAGCTGAAAAGGTCACCCCCAGTGCCACAGTGGAGTCTAATTACCATGTATTAAATGGCTCGACCCCTCTTCATTTGCATCCACCTCTGTTCTTGCCCTGCCATTCTTTGCTCACTTTTCATGAGGTAGGATCACATTTGGCACTTCACACATATGTGTGTGTGTGTCTCCACCATTCTACGCGGTGCTTTTGTTTTGCTGACTCTGTGTGGGGTTCTTTAGATGAAAATGTTCAGCCTGAAAAACTGAACTGCATCAAAAAATCTGCCATGATGCAACTAAAAACTATATGTTTCATGGCCCCCACACACTGTGACATACTATAAATATTTTACACTTGTTCGCTTCTTTGATGCCAGTGCTTCTTCCATTGAGATTAGAAGGTCGACCTTAACAGTTGCATTTAAGTGCATGGAGGCCGTGTCAGAATCTGAAACACTCTTCTACCCTGTCTGAGTCAGCTTTTTGAAGGTGAAGGTGTCCGTCAAAATAATGATCATCCTCATAATATCTCTGCTAACTTGTTACTAAATTGTAATGGACACCTTGGCATCATTTATTACGAGCTGTGTTGCACTGCCAATTCATTTCAAGTACCTCCACTACAAGTAAGTAGAACAGTATCGCAGAGGATGTTGTGTCTGATTGAAAGTCGGTTGTTTTAAAGCTTGGAGATCTCTTTGGCATCTATCAAGAGATAAATCAACCTGACATGTGACCAGTTTGTTTGCAACTTAACTTCGCTGTGATATTACCAACGCAGACCAAAGACAAAGCAACCTGCGTCAGCACCATCAGCTACTAAAACCACTATTGTTTCCTCAACCAATTATGTCAAAACTGCTGAGACAGGTCGAAACACGGTGAGGGGTGGAGCCGTGGGAGACGGAGTAGGGGTGGAGGGGGGTTAGCTGGTATAATAAAGTGCACATCACATAGCCAAGAGCCATCTTCAGGGCAATAATGCAGTAATGAGGAAATTCAATCAGCACTACTGACAGTGTCTCGACTACATGACTGTTATGCATCTGAAATGGTAAGGGAACCTTTTAGTGCAACCGCTTTCTTATTCATTACTGTAGGTGACCATATAGAATTTATAGAATAATACTGCACAACACACTGCTCTACAGAGGCCACTCCAACGGTCCAGTGCCTCTTATTGCTCAAAGAGCTGAATATTGTCTTTGATTGTTGGAAAAGTCTGAGGCTGGCACTGACGCCGAAGCAGTGGAGCAGAAATTAGAAGAGGTCCCTTTACTGTAAAATGTCAGAATCACTGCCACCAAATGAAAACACACACATTGCTCTACATTATTACTTGTCGCATGGAAGCAAGTGGGAGAGATTTACAAAAGGCAGAGTTTTTCCTGCTAATATACTTGTGTTCTATGGGGTCTAGATCTCCTGCATTAAGGATGACTGCAGCATGAGCAGAGTGTGGATGAAACACTGACATTTCCACATTTGAACACAAGTGACAGTGGCATCAAAGTTTTAGATCTTGCAACCTGGTGGTCGTTGTGATTTAATGAAATTCTGACATTCAGTCTCAAATAGGAAACCCTGATGTTCAAACGAGTTTTTCTTGTAATCAAAGAACATAATTCTGAGGCGGTGCAGGGCCTGATTGGAAAATGCACAGTGGGTGTTAGGCTACACTCGCAGAGTGGATACCCTCCGGCTATTCGACTTTTCTTTTTTTTTTTACTCTGACTTCTCATGGTCATTTCTCTAAATGACAGTGAAATATTATCATGGGCCCAGGGATTGACATTACCTCTGAATACTGAACCCTATCAGCTTTTTGCAGTTATAGCCTGGCTCTCTAGTGTATTCTTGGGAAACACTCATTTTCCCTGGCTGACTTGAGCCCCTGCAACATACTGACATTTAAACGCCGCACATCTTGGTGTTGCTTCGCACGCTCATTATTTCTCCTCCACAATTTACTCGAATAAGCAAAATATGTTAAAATACTCGAAAAATGGTACTTTTCTTCCTCTTCTGTTGAGCATCAAAAGGATTATTGAGTTAATTAAAACATTTACAGGGGCTTCTCTGTGGCTGGACAGGCGGCTATTGTGGCAGCTTCCTTGCCTTGAAGATGCCAAATGAAGTAGATATTATTTTTTGTATACCACGGATAGTAAAAAAAAAAAAAAAAAAAATAGGCAGTCTAATGAAAGGTCCATTATTTTTGTTACTATTTATGAATATTTTCGGAGATGAAAGAAATAAGGCATGAGGGAGCAGCAGATGGAAAAACTCCATCATATCTCAAGAGGTACAAACACTGACTCTCTCTCTCCCGCTCTCTGAAGTACACAAGCCAAGCACAGGAGCAAATACACACGGGATTTTCAATTTGCAATCAGACCCAGCGTGGTGAACTCTCCATGTTCGCCTCCACTGTCCCTTGTATTTGGCATCAAAGTCCCACCCCGCCATAAAAGCCAAATTCTCTATGACATAGTGGAGATTGCTCTGTCGAAAATGCAATCAGCCAAAGCCGCCTCAAGTGCTGATGAATTACTGTGCCTTAGGAAAAGACAATGACTTGTCAGTTTTCCACCGATTGGCTCTGCCGAGGGACAAGCACATCATGGGCCTGGAGAAGTCACAACGCTGCCCTGCGTCCTCCAAATCTAAAGGGATCAACATTAAATGATAAGTTTGCTGCACAGGATGACTCATCACAAAGCTGACTCTCTGTTCGGATGGTAATGTCAGTTATTTCTGTTACTCACGCGATTTGCTTATGATAACATTTGTTCTTTGAGGTTTTTAGCTGCAACTGAGGTGGAAAAACTCTCCTGTGTGTGAAAAATATGATCGTCAATTTCCTTAGTGCCTCATGCTGTCTTTTCCTCACTCTGCTCTTTCCAATTATCTTAGTAGTTTCTCAAAACTCTGGCAGTATTTATTTTCTTAATATTAAAATGTACTTCCACTGAGCAAGACAGTCCCAATAGTAATTTGCAATTAAGCATAATTTGGTTTTAATTTAACAGAAATTGCAAATGAAAGTGTCTTCTGTTGGTTTCACTAGGTTGTGCATGATGGAGCGACGGGTTTTATGAATATGAATTCATGCATATCGAAATGGTATGGAAAAACTTCAATTTGTTAAACTTGACTATCTAACTTCTACTCTGCAAAAGACACGGCTGATGTTTCTTTGACACATGACTGAGAGTCAGTCATTTTATACATTTTGAGCGTTTTTTATACAAAAAAAAAGAATTATCTGCAATATAGTTTTTAAAATCACACAGAGATTGCAGTACTGATATGATTCAGGGAGTCAGTTTACTTGAAGAAAGGGCAAAAGCGACGACAAAATCTGATCTGAGAAAAGAAAAATCTAAATGATCTACTGTCATGTGTAGTGCAGGATAGCCTTTGCGGCGGTTCTCTGTTTACAATCACATACTTTGATTCAGCTGTGATGCCATTCGCTGATTAAGACACCATCTTTCATCTCATGCCACCCATGTTTACAGGTTAGAGGAGCCACAAGCCTGTGTGAGATGTGAGTCGGAGACTCAGCTGAAACTCAAGACGATGAGCAGCAGCTTGTCTAGTTGTCTCGAGTTTCGGAGAGGAGCCTATTTTTCACGTGTGAAGCTTGCGGTTCCCAGCAAAAATAGACGGTGAAAAGATCTGTTATGTCATCTGATAGTCATACACACTGACATCATACTAGCACCATTACATGAGGTGGACACCTGTCAGAATAGTTTCAGTGTCTAAACTGAATCTGAATATGTCACGGACAGAAAAAATAGATCCCTTTTTTCTAAATCATTTTAGCAATTGTATGTTATGAAGATAAAGTGGGTGCTTGTGTGCTATATAGTCACAGCAGAGACCTTACGTAGGCTATAATTATGTTTATAAGTTAACAGTCTCTCTCATCTGTAGATAGTAATTATCAGAGACAGGCTGACTGTAGAAAGATAGGGTAGCAGGACTAAGACGGTTACTGACCCAAAGGTAAATGAAAGTGTGTAGTCACCCACATACTGTACAACGTGACTCCAAGATGTAAACACTTGGCCCAACGCTGCATCAACCACAACTGACACTTATTTAAATGTGCTGTCAATACTGGCCTCAGCATGCTGACCACACTACTTTTTGCTTTGAAAATGGAAGACATTATAATGAGAGAAAATTGTGCCTTCATTGTGAAGCCACGGATGATGATGACCAGAGAATCACAGACATAATTGAGTAAAAATGGCAAAGCCCTCAATGTTTTGTGATGCAATTGCAAAACTGTATTGATAATCACACAGTGACTGAGGTGCGGATAGAGATGTATGGAAGCCACGCGATGTTTATATAATGAAGATAATGAAAATGTTTCACTACATGTACAACCATTTTCCCCCCACAACATGTTCAGTGGTTAAACATTACCAGACTCATTGCCATGACAACACATAAAGCCATGAAGGCCATCTTGACTGTGCAGAAGGAGATCATTGGGAGGTGGCTTCCTTACTCTTCAACTTGTGGGATTACAACAGACAACCTGCCCTGGTGAACACTCTGCTTCATAAATAGAAATGCTGTTAGCGATGCAGAAGTCCTTTTAAAAATGGATCTTTTGCTGCTACATCCCATTAAAAATGGAGGAAGAAGGGGGGTCACCGGGAGTTGGTTTTGTTTCAAAGCACCATTCAACATCAGTCGGAAATGAAAATAGGCTCAATGTACATGAAGCAACAGTAAAAACCTGTGACCTTCCATTTCCCTGTCAGCTCACAAGTATCATACTCCGGCAGTAAAGTGCTGACTTGCCCATGTTGCTTCTGTCAGCCTTCATCCATGCGAATTCACAGGCGTATATGTTCATTCTCTCTGGCTGGAGAAAACACACACTGGCAACGTGGAGGCGTTTTTTCAGGCCTTTGCCTTGGAAACCGCCATTAAATAATCATGGGTCCCTGTGCTGAGCTGTGCTGTGCCCGGCTGGGCTGGGCTGGGTCTCTTTAATGCTCATCACCACAGGGGTCAGGTAAAGTGCAAGGCTGCTCCTCAGTTACTGGACCAGTTCATAGTCAACACATGTGAGCCTCAGCGCACATCACTATGAAAAAACACACACACAAAAAAAAACACTACACACACGCACGCTCACCTTACTTTAACCCTGCTGGCTTGTCTGTGTGGAGTAAGGTCAAATCACGGTCACTGAGCAGTTTGACGTGTGGCAAAAACACTGGATGGGCTCTTCCCCCTTTTTTTGGGGGGGGAACACTGACTGTCTGGTCATTTTTAGGAGTATGCGTGTTGGACATGTTTCTGTCTGAGTGAGTGTATGTAAGCTGGTTATGTGAAGGTCACCTAGCGAATCACATGAAAGAGGAAGCGGCCGCTGAGCTCTTATCGGGTGATAAGAGTGGTGTGTGTGTGTGTGTTTGGGTAGTCACAATGAAGCAGCCCTTTGCAGCGCCCAGCTGAGGGATACCAGTGAGCCCCGTTTGTGAAGTTACATGAGGTCTGATTCTTGATGTTTAGTTTCCTCTCACACTTTCTTTTTCTGCAGAGTTTACAATGGAATGCACACATTCCATAGCAAATCATGAAATGATGTGTTTGCTCCACAGTGTGTGGGTGGGAAGAGTTCAGCTCTTTCTGTCACAGAGCAAAATAGCAAAAAAGCAATGAGCCGACTTGTGCGGTTGAGACATCTAAGTTGATATAAAATCCTATTTCTCGAAACACCTTCTGAGTTATAAATTATTTGGTTAACTGCCTATTCTTAATGGCTTTGTGTTATCACATCAAGCTGAAAATAATGATTATTTTAATTATTGATTGCTCCAGTGGTTTTAGCCACAAGAGATGGCATTGTTGATTGATCAAACCACCTTGGTCCTGATTGAAATATATCAAGACCTATTAGATGAATTGGCATCAAATCTGGTGCAGACATGAGGGGCTTATCCAGCAGGATGGTGAAGAGAGACAGTAATAAAAATATGTGCGTAATATCACGCGCAGCCTAACATCTCTGCTATGTGGTCGTCTTGATTGCTTAAGTTTTGATGACTGGGAAACCCTCTGGCTCATACACAACATGACAACAGATGCTGTTAATTATATAGCATCAGAATTATCACATATAGTCAGTGGATGTCATCAAGAGCACCACGTCTCAGCTGGCATGACTCAACTAATTTACTGTAAATTGACTCAGTATTAAGCCTGTGGCACATGATCTCTGGGCTGAAATCTGTTGTCCATGCTTCGCAATTAAGAGGCGATAATAACTGGTAAACTCTGGCAACGTTGCAAACATCTAACTCACATAGGCCTTGTACTTGTCATTTTAAGACTGAAGGTCTCACTAAATCTAAATCATGGTATTTTAACTAGCTTATTATTCATGGACCACTCTTTGAAAAAGGCTGATGTACGACTTTTAGTTTTACTTTCTTATTTTAAGTATACTGCTGGTTAGAAAATGTTCGCACACATGCTAAACTAAGATGGCAAACATGGTGAAAATGATACCTGCTAAACCTCAGCATGTTAGCTTAATGGTGTTATTGCTTGATGAAGGTCAAATGATAAAATCATTATCAACTCTAAGGTCTTTAAATGTTAAGAAATCAGAAAAAAAACTCTCCCCTACCCTGAATTCCCACAGTCTGCAGATCCCTGATGATCAATTAAGCTCCTGCAGTTGCCCTGGTGTGTTTCTCTGCACTAAACACACCTTCCTAGCTCCAGCCTCGAGCCCCAAAGCCTGCATCTTGCACACTCAACATATAACGGGGCAAGAAGTGAATCAGTGAAGTGATGAATGACTTCCAACACACTGTGGACTCAGCAAATGTTAAATATTCTCATTAGCTGGTTGAGAGATAACACACACTCCAGCAGCATTGCTCCCGCCCTTTGACTGTCTGAGCCCAAGGCGGTCCAAAACAAACCCCCGCCACACTCGTGCTTTCTTCTCCTGCTGCCTTCATCACCCTTCTCCTTTTCTGTCTCGATCCATCGGTTGTGGGACCTCGGGCGCTGGAGCGACAGGCTACACTGGCGTCTGAGCTGTCATACAAGTCTCTGTCAAAGCAGAAGCAGCAGGGCACTGCAGATGGACAGACACCTGATCTGTTCTAACTAGTGCTCCCCTTTGGGACCACTGATCCGGGTTGTTAGCAAGAGATTCGAGATTACCAGAACCAGCTGTCCCTACAAAGTGCAGTGCCTTGACTTCTGTTCTATCCTTGACCTCTACTGCATTTGCCACCATTACAAATAGACTGTAATAATTCATGGAGTCTTTTCCTGTGCAAAATGCAAACACTAGTGTCACGTTGAATTGAACCTTTGTTTTCAAAAGAGGTTTATTTTGTTTCTAAAATTTCTTTGGTCTCCTGCCGTAAAGAGAAACGGGTAGAGAAGACGTATTTGGCTCCATTTTCTGCTGCATCAAGCTGCCAACAATGGGTCTGTTTAGCAGGAGGGTCTGGGATAAAGAGAGAAGAGGAGCAGGAGAGACGCGCTGAGCACAGAGCTCAGGGCAGAGGTGGCTCCCGGCCATCCATCTCTGGTTTCAGGATTCAGAGAGTGCTGACAGGTCTGGGTCCCCCAGCGCAGGCCTCTGGGCTGTAACCACGGATACCCAGACAAACCAGGAGCTGTCACTCAAGCACTACCAGCTAGACAGAGTCACAGGAGATGGGAAAAGAGGATAGTGAGACACCAGGGGTGTGTGAGTACGTGCTTATACCTGTATGTGTGTGTGTGTGTGTGTGTATGTGTGTGTGTGTATAACAGAATACAAGACAGGAAATGCAGAAGCCATGAGCGCAGACAGTCGCCAGTCTAGTGAGATATCATCAGTCACTCTCGGGACACACAC
Organism: Selene dorsalis; assembly: GCA_900303245.1. Taxonomy (NCBI): domain Eukaryota; kingdom Metazoa; phylum Chordata; class Actinopteri; order Carangiformes; family Carangidae; genus Selene; species Selene dorsalis. The sequence goes on along the minus strand of OMNW01013266.1, from coordinate 48,033 downwards.
ACACACAAACAAGAGGACACATGAAATAAAAACTAATTCTTGATAGTGAAGGTTTGGGGAGACTTCAGGCTTAATACACACACACACACACACACACACTGATATGTTCATATTAGCAAACTGCCTGCTAGTGAATTCTGCAGCTGTCTAAATCTTCTCAACACTTTAACACAAATATGCTCCTCCATTAGCAAGCACCGCCATGCTTCTCTAAAGACAGATAATGATGAGTGTGAAGTGGGCACAGCAAAACAATCAGAGATGGTAATGGAGACTGGCTTTGAAAGTGTGAATGATCAGGTTCAATAAGAGGGCAGGCAACTGTTTACTGATGAATAGATGCACAGGTGCGGAAGTGAGAGAGCATCCAGACAAAATTAAAAGGTTTCAAATTAGTCTCTCCTTTCAAAATACTGTTCACATCTCTATCAAAGAAACATAAAAATAAACGCGGCTTTCTCCAAAGGCAATTATTGATTTGTAAGCTACAGCATTCAGCAACTTTCTTCAAGGTTTTCACAGTAGAGTAATCACAGAAATGATGCGAACGCTTAAAAAACACAAGACGAGACTACGAAGTTTCCAGGAAAACCAAAGAGAAAAATGTACTTCTTTCTGTACATTGATGAATTGAAGAAGAATAACAAATAAATTATTCAAATCTCTACCTTCGTGAAGTCAGATTGGGTTTTGCGCTTTGTTCTACACCCCTGGCATTGATTTCTCCCAGAGGCAAAGAGTGGGATGCCTGAAGGTTAGACACACACACACACTATGTAGATAAATGACTCCTGAGCTCTGGAGTTTGATCCAAATGAAGCAATGATGTAGCTCACTGGCCCGGGCCCACATTGAAGTGAGGGAGAGTGCTAGTAAAATGTGCTTTCAGTGAGTCAATGTGAGTGTGTGTGTGTGTGTACATATGAGCACCATACTCCCACCAATATAGTGGTGAGACAGAGAGAATAAGAGGCTGAGACGCAGCCTTGAAGCTTATATTTTTTAATGACCAGATCCTTATCACTTTATTACACAGTAGTTCACTTGTTCGCAATTAGAGACTAAACACACCAAAACTAAAGCCAACAAACTTTGATCTCAAGGCCAAATTTGTGACACGGCCTGCCCTAATTGAGCCATATTTTCCCTGTAAATGTGACAAAGCACACCTCAGTGGACACTGTCTTGTTTCCTCATTGCAGTGTATCCTATTCAAACGGCTGCTGCAGCCAAACAACTGATGCTGGTGCTGCTGATATCTGAATGTATTTTTGTATTTGTGTGAGGATGTGTGGTTTTGTTGATGTTGCTGCACTCCTCTCTTTCTGCTCCAATCTAAAGCTTAATGGTGTTTCTAAATGCATGTGTTACTCCCTGCGTGCCAGCGCACGTGTGTGTGTTGCGTGATGGTAGATTAGATGCTTATACGGTTTTCCTTCTTCTCAACCCAATGCCCAACGGTGTTCCTGGCCGTGTGGTGCAGGAAAAATTGGCCTGAGAGGTTTGGGAACATTTCCCCCTTACAAACAGGGCCAAATCAATAACGTCTCGGTTGAGGGAGCCACTCTCCATACGAAGGTGAGCTGACTCAGCAGTCCCAGCAGCCGGAGGGGGTAGAGAGAGGGAAGCGGGGATGGAAATGATTGCTTTACAAGCGGTAAAATGCACGGCAGTGTTGAGAACCCTCTGTGGACACTGCACTACATGCCTTCTCAATCCTCCAGTGGAAGAGCGGGATGGAGAGGGAGAGGTGAGCGCGTGTATACACACTTGGCTTGTAAATACAATAGCCAGCTCTCTCTTGAGCTGCAAGTGCAATCGAGCTGTATTGGTTTCTCTTTTTCTTACTCATAGTTGCTCTCTGTCAGTCTGCTCCAATACAGTAGCCTGGCAAGCCCTGATTTATTCTTTGCCAAGTCAATCACAGCTCTGGAGTGGCATGATGGAGCCAGAGACCACAGGAAGATTTGCATATCTACCTTCCCTCTAGTCTACTTATTCTTCCAGGTCTTTGCAGCTATCACAGCACTGATTAAATGTGGGACTCCGCTAACAGGGTGATATGGGTGAGGTGAGGGTGGGCATTGTGGGGTGCTACGATGTCCTTCAGGCACGGCAGGGAATCTGCAGCAGCAGCCGCTGTTGGCAGCGGAGAGAGGACTGTATTATTTCTCATTAGAAGTCCTGAAGGGCTGAATCATCTCTCATCACCACCTACAGGCCCCTTCTATTTTCTCCCCTGTCTTTGTTTCCTCTGCCCTGAATCTAGCTTCAATTTACCTACTCCAATTGTAGTTTATATAAGTGACATACAACTGTGGGTGTATGTGCATGTGTGCTATCATGACTAAAATATCTTGTTGGTCTGCATCCCAACAATCTTACATTTGCTAGTGAAAGCAACCACACTGGTGTTTACATGTGATAATTACCTATAAATAATAGCAGAAACAGAACTGTACTTAGCATACACACATCTACTTGAAATTACTTTAAATATTTACTTGCCCAACCTTGCCTCAGACTGGTCACACATCACAGTGCACAGGTTTTTTCTTGTTGTTTTTTCCCTTTGTTCCTTAGCTATGCTATTGTTGTGCAGTGAGAACAGAGCCCATTTTGAAATCTCTCCTTGTTGTGTGGTCAAGGACACACAACATTCTGACATTTAAGACTTGGCTGCTGAAAAAAAAGCATTTGTGAGCTGTCTGTGTTGTCAGAAAATCAAAACCAGAGGACAAACAAGTATTTCACTCTGAAAACTGTAATGTAATTTTCCTATTGAAAGGTCTGATGTTGAACAGACAACTCTGAGCTTTAAGACCTTAAGAGGTCCTTAAACACACCAGACACACTCCACCTAAGGTCACGGCTGCTACTGCTACTGCTGCTGGTTGGCAGCAGGGATGGTGGTGGCTGGGTGCTGGCGTCAGTAGCACCAGCAGGAAATAGTGCATTAAACAGGCAGCTAAGTGGGTTAATAAAGAGTGTGGTGTTCAGTGATTGGCTCCCATAAAGAGAGTGAGAGGAGTGGCAGCTTCGGGCTTACACGATTGGATAAAGCAAACCTGGAAAAATTTGGTCCTCAGATTTTAGACAGCTGGAAGAATAGAGCCAAGCAGGAAAAGGCTCTGAATGGATAGGAGACCTGAGGCATAGCTGAGAGGGAGTAATAAATGAAGGAGCAGGGCAAAGTGAGTGAAGCTGTAACTTTGACAAAAACCAAAAGCGATGAAATGCACAGTGTGATGGATAAGTAATTTCAAGCCAAGTTTAAGTTTCTGCAAGTTGATTTTCAAAACTGAAGCAGATGGAAACCAGTGGCTCTGTCGAAGGAGAGGAATCAATCCAAGAACTCGCTGTATGCTTGAGTAGTACATGTAATTTCAAGTTAATGATCTACGACATGGAAAACACTGGCATGATTATTTAAGTATATGTCCCCGAAGACATGAGAGCGATGCTGCAGCAGGGGAAAAACATGGCAGTACATCTCTGTAGCTGAAGGTGAGCGGCTGTTTTCTTCTCCAGCGGTTGTAGGAGGTGGCTGTGTGGTGCTCTACACGCTGTGCAGTGACAGTAAATAAAAAATACCGGCATCGTGCTTCCACATCAGCACAGTGAGAATGGCAGCAGTTGCCATTTTGTAATCTAATACGGCGTGAGGAACAGAAAATATTAAGGAATGCTCTTTATGACAAGCTGAATGCTGTAACGTAGACCTGTTCATCATTTGAATGAAATGTTAAACGACATCTACACTGCAATATGTCAGAAAGTAATAGCCTACTGCCAAACCTCCGCCAGCATTTTGCTGTGGGTTAAAGCAGGTCTACTGTGGTGCAGTGCGATTTAAAAATAAAAAAAAAGACAGAAAAAAGAAAAGAAAGAAGTAAAAAGATCCCATTCATGTGATGATGGGAAACGACTGTGTACATTACATATAAAAATCATTCCACAAAGAGCTCCAACTTAAGCATGAGCCCTGAATCACTGTCTTTTCACTCCATTCTGGGGTGATAAAATCATGCAGCCTGGCTACAGCAAGTTGTTGACAGTGTGAGAACACTTGGTGCACGTAGCCTTTATAGCAGCTGTCTCCTCTGGTGAGGGCTAGATGAGCCAACCGAGGTGAATATATTACTCTCACTCAGTGAATGTCACAAATGCCATTTCCTACCGCTGAATGTCACAGAGACTGTTGGGGTGACTGCTAACACTGAGGTGCACGGTTACGTCTATATTCCTCCTATTAACATCACCTGAACCCCCTGCTTTTTGAATATCAAACAAAGTCACCCTCGCTATGTGCCAAGTAAATATCACGAAAACAAGGAATACCGAACACGGCTGGTGTTTGTATTCCTGGTGATTACCACTGGAGCTTTTGGGGGCCTCCACTACATGTTGCTTCAACTGAATGAGAGGCTTTGGTATTGGTTTTATGTTCTTTCCAAACTGAGCACAAATAATAGATTAATGATAATCTTATATTTTATGGATGTAAACAAACAATTTTTACAGGAGAAGCTTCTATCTGGGGTAGAGAGATGGCCATTTTTAATGAGGGACCCTTCGGCTGGCCCAGCCTAGTGGGAGAGAGAGAGAGAAAGAGAGAGAGAGAGAGGGAGAGGGAGAGCACAACAAAAACAGAAGAAACTGAAGCACATCTCTGTAACTCGACCCCCTGCATCAGTGGAGTTCATTGTTTGCAGTGCAGTCATCAGGGGCACGCTGCTGCTCAGTGCCAGGAGCTGATGCTGATTATTTCCCACATCTTCAAATATGAACAGACATCAAGGTCATTCTCCTCCGGCTATCCATACCTCTCGATCAGCTGTCAGTCAACACTGCTAAACATCCTCATGCACATGCTCTCTGCTCCTTTGGAGTCATTGATTTAATAAAAAAGATGCACTAATTTGGGCTACCACGGGACGGGAGTGCCATTGTACTGCGAAGTGATATGGGTCTGGGAAGGGAATATACCTCGAGCTCCATTGTTTGTTTGGGTTTTTTACTAAAAGTTATTTTTAATTAAAGTCCTTATCAAATCCAAATAACCTGAAAAATTGGCTTGAGTACTTTGGGGAAGTGTTAAAGTTACACCATTATTACTTCCCTGCTGCAAATAATCCACAACAATGCAGCAGCTAGAAACAAGAATAATGCTGTGAAAGTGTTTGTGCAGACTCTGAAAATATACACTCCCCATGACAACTCTGCAACATAAAGAGGTAAATAAAGAGCAAACTGTGACGGCCAGTCATGTTCAACACAAGACACCCAGCCTCGATGTAAACTGTAATTATTCTCTCCAAGCGTTTGAAGATTATACAGAGCAAAGACGACTAATTTCAAGCACCTGCCAACACGTTTGACTGTATTTGCTCATAAACCACCAATCAATCTCTGTGCTTGGTAAGTCAAATAACACTCATCTTCAAGCTTTGTGCATCTGTCAAGTGGAAAAACAGGACACTAGTTTCCAAGAAGAAAAAGGGGGCACTGTGCCGACCAGCATGTACAACAAAAGAGAAACAATCCCCAGTAATTGCCTGCCATCAAACGGAGAACAGTGATTCGAAATGCAGGATGGAGGGAGGGTATGGCAGCGCATATTGCAAACCAGTCAAGGACGATGGAACCATCCATCTTATGAGAAATCTCAGGGCCAATCAAAGAGGAGAAGAAGGGCTGCTGCTGCTAGTGGTGGAGGTGGTGATGGGGAGCTCACAGTCAAATGCAGATCATTAGAGCTAGACATGACACACACTACACAATAAGGAGTTAAAAGACTACGCTTCCTCTGACCTTTTGAAGGTAAAAGGTGGGGAGGTGTGCACAAGCAACGGTGGCGCATGAGCTTATTGATTTCAGGCGGTTTATCTGTATCACAGGCAACAGCCCACACAGACTGCATGGACAACACTTTCACCTGTCAGGATTAGGTCTATAGAGTCGAGCTGACAGAGACAAGACAAGCACGATGTAAACATGGCCAGACACCTCTGATATCCATCAATCCATCATCTATACATTAGCAGATTAAAGCTCAAAGGGAGACACTTTGAACGATGCATGTTCCCTGTAGGAATACACATGTTAAAGAACAATATTCATAAGCTACATGTTAGCCATTAATAGCATATATACCCGAGTGTGATCTGATTTCTTCCTCAGTCACAATCTGCACCACATTTCTGGTCAATACCGCATGCCGAACATTTTATATTGATCAGCTTGTTTTCTGTGCACGGCCACGTAATTTATCAACTCTGTGTAAGCATGTGGATGCACATAGACACAGGCCTATGTGTGTGTGGAAGGGTAAACCATCAGTCACAGTCAACACCTCTGTTCACACAATTACCATAACTGTGATAGCAAAACAAAAGTCTCCTCTAAAAACGCAGCATGCTGTGGAAATTGAAGCACCAGCTTTCTTATCTTCACACTCTTCATGAAAGGTTAAAAAAAAGGTCTGAGAGTAGTTCATGAAAGAATTAAAAGCCTGATGTGATTAAAAGACAAGACAAGAGAAGAAAGAATTCAGCATCATGGCCAGAGCATGTTAGCCCCCTCAATCTTTCAGTGGAAATTGGGTTTGGGGCTGGGGAGTATTTTCCCCACAGGCCAACACACGGCCTTCTCCACAGATTAGGAATCAGCACTCTTGTGCATTCAATCCCAGCCTGGACCGACACCAGGAACGAAAGGCAACGTCATCACAGTGGTCCTGGGTCAGTGATCAGAGGGAGTTTCAGTGAGGTGTAGCTCATATGGAAGGGGTGCTGTGGTGGTCTGGTGAACAGTCCTGGATGTACACGTTCAGCCGCTGACCAGAGCCTCAAACACTTTCCAGCCATGATTCATAGACATTGGTTAATCTTATCAGGGACTGCCTGGACACAGCAGTAATAAACTGGAAATTGTCTAGCGAATCTCATATCAAATCACAACCATGGGGAAACTAAAGCAACACAGATGCTCAGAGGAGGAATGGACCAGTCTACGTGCGGTTCTTGTGAAGACAAGCTATAATGCGATGGTGGTAATTAATTACGTGATAAACAAACACATTTTAGTAGAATCACTAATTAGTCATTATGAACAGTGAGAGTTCCTAACTTATTGTTTTCCTCATTATGTAGCCTTTAATATTCTGTATGAAATTCATTAATCTCAAATCCATAAAGAACGTGAGAATGAGATGTACGTGAGCCTTAAAACAGAAATAAATGGCATGGCTTTTGATTCAACCTTCAGGTTAATCAGATACAGAAATGTAATATCCTCAGTCTCCACCCCTTTCTTATTGAAAACTGCCAGTGAGACCTGAAACTTCACAGAATCTAAGGTTTTTTGATTGGTCACAGGTAGAAAATGAGATTACTGTTGGGGGCTTGAGTAATGAAGGAACCTGCTTGTCCTTCCACGATGTGACACTCCCCCTGCTCGCCTCAGAGGAGGTAGTAAAGGCGCCTGTCACAGACATAAAAAATGACCGGCCGCTTCAATTAGCCCAATCATAAAATGTAATTTTAGACACATCTATTTAACATGACCTGAAGACTTTAGAAAAAGAACTGTTCTGTTGTTCATCTATTAAATATCACATTCATTCAAGTTCTCTGTCTAGGTTTCAAGAGACACTTGAATTTAAAAGAGTCAGGGTTATTGCAGAGATGAACTTTTGCTATTATATTCAAGAGGCACAGTGAGTCCAACCTGAAGGATGCAAGGTGAAACTTAATATTTATAATATTATTACATGTAAATTCAACTCAAAAATAACATTGTACATTACATGTCAAGTTTTGAATGTTGAAATATTCAAGCCACAAGGTTAGAGAACCTTTCAATTTATACACCAGTCATTTTCAGGCTAAAAAAACCATAATAATTTTAGTCAAATCAAAGGAAATACCACACTAAACAACTTAAAGTCTATATGGCAAGAAGGGGTCTGCTAGCAGCTCTACGCAAGGCCGAATTATCCAATGGGTATTATGGGCACAGGCCCAGGGGCCCATGTGCACCAGGGACCCAGCCAGAATTAGAGAAAACTATAAAGTGTTTATATCATTTCCTCTTCTTCATGTTTCAAATAATGGCACCATGTATGACCAATAAAAATCACCCTGATTTTCTTTTCACCTAAAAAGAACAATTTAATTGGTCAAGTGCAAATGCGGAAACCATGGTAACAGCCTGCTCCGCCTCTGCTTCTACGCGCTGAACAGACTAGATCGTGGGAAAGCAATGAAAGAAAAAAATGAGTGAAAGAAGCGGTTGTCAACGGATACATAAAAAGAAAAAGAAGGAGAGGGAGGAAACTTGTGTGAATGCACGGCAAGTGTGCCATCCATTCACACTTTCATCAAAAGCTGAGCCTCGAAAATAAAGATGAAAAAGATATTGTGGGGGGCTGCGTGCAAGCTAACCGGAAGAGGCGGAGGGAGATGCCGGAGGAAGCTCCAGACATACAGTCCATCTCCTTCAGGACCTGAGCCTGCATACCAGCAACCATCCTTCACAATGACAGCAACAGTTTGATGTACTGAGCGAAACTATTTTTGTGTCCATTATCCAGTGTGAAGTAGAAAGCATCTCACCTCTGGCTGTGCAGTGTTTTGTCAATTATTACAATAGTTCAAGGGGGTTTACGCCACACAGGCAGCCCTGTCAGCAGCGAAACCAGCTCTGAATTTATTCTCCCATTACAATAAAGACCCAGAGATGAGGAAGGGTAATGCTAATGTTACTCTGTGTGTCGGGACTGATTTTAGGTGAACTATTACATTTTATCTAGTGTTCCCCATAGCCCACCATATAAAATGATCTAGGTTGATTGAAGCAATTTTATTTTGTCTCTCATGCTTTGAGCATTTTCCAAGCACAATATGGCCCTGAGTTTGACGTGCTCCAGGGAATCCAGAATTGCCCGAATAACCACAAAATCTTTAAAAGGTGCTGTTGGGTGGGTGGTTTTGTGAGAAAATATGCCTCTTTCATTCCTGCGTCTTTGTTGGTGAAGTGACTCCTATCTGAAGGCTGATGGGAGTCAATTGGCGATGTCAAATATGATAACTGGCAGTTTGCAGCAGATACATATATAAACTACCCACAGACCAATCCAGGCTTAAAAAAAAAAATGAAGCCATTTGAAAAGCAATGGAAAGATCATCCTAATACAGCCTTGTCAGCATCATTCATTTGTGAAGAAAACGCCATTCCACAAGCTCATCTTCAAAATCTGTTTACCAGGATGCTGGGTAGCAAAGGGGGAAATTAGACTCACAAATTCAACCTCAGAGTGTTCATGTCAGTGTCATCCTATCAGATCGTTTTGGCATCCACATCAGAATGGGATCTGTAGTCTGAGGCAAACACTGAGGCTGTTAGCTGCAGATGCCACCGCACTGAGAGAGCAAGTGGTGAAAGTGCTACCACCAGACCAGCTGTGGTTCATCAACACAAGATGCTGTGCTGAGCCGAGCCTGTGCGCCTGTTGGGCGCACAGCAGACACTGATAAAAAAAATGTGTTGGAGGCACCTGCGCAATTTCCTGGACTTCTGCTCTCTGCAGTCTTCTGGGTGCGACACTGTCTCAGCAAGACAAGTTTCATTACCGTTTCTTTCTCCTGAAACAGATTATTTTGCTCACTCCCAGAGCTGTAGAGTTAGAGAAAAAAAGATAGTAGTAAAAAAACAAAAAAGACTTGAAACTCGATTTTGATTTTTACCACTGAGACACTCAACTTATTTGACATCTGGCTGTCTGAATAATTGACTTAGGAAAGGCAAAAACATTAATGTCTGTGGGAAGATTTCATGGTAATCCAGTGCAATAGTTCTTAAGACATTTCACACAAAACCTCATGGTGGCACTAGATGATAAGTCAGGGGATCATCAATGCCATTAGAATTCATCCTGGGGCATTTATCCTCTACCAAACCGAATGGCAATATACCCAGTAACTGTTAAGATATTTACAGTCTGAACCAAAGTAGGTTATCAACCAGCTGACACACCAATATTTGTCCAAGTGTCTACAATTTAATGCTTGGCATTCACACACCAGAAAGATCTGCATTTTGACTCAAGGACTGAAGAAGAGTCAAAAACAGCTTGATTCAGTCCTTCACATGCATTTTACTGTCTCCACAAGAGAGGCCAAACAGTGACCTAAGAAGACCTGCAAACAGCACTTAACATTTTACTTGCTTGAAGTGGTGTCATAGTTCATTATATTTTAAATAGATACTGAACTCTGATTGTGATGAAGTCAAAACACTTATATCTTGAGGTAGGGAACATTAAAAAAATGCAGTGAAAGGAAAGGTGGTTGGGAAAAAATGCAGGCACAGGGAGGCAGAGACACTGTGAGCAGTGTGTCTTAGTCAAAAACTCATTAGTACCAAGACTGGATGTGGTTTGAGCAGTGATGCCACAAATCTGTGAGATCTGGGCATTATTCCCACCAATGGTAGCTCCAAAACAACAGGCCTTGTGCTACCAAGAGGGTCGGCTCCTATTCCAAAGATCCTCCAAACCAAACAGTTTGGTTGACAGCTGGACTTTCACTCTTTACCATGAAGGGAAGCTTCGTTTGGACTGTGCATGGAATCTATGACTGTGGGCCAACAGACACAAGATTACAGCCCAACAGGGAATAGATATGCTGTAAAAAAAAGCCTTCGCCTGGTCTCGCAGGGAGGGGTCAGCAGACTGTTTGCAGCGGGTTTCCAAATGCTCATTTGCACCTGGAGGTGTGAACGCTACACCTCGGCATCAGCCTTACATTTATACCAAACTGAAACAAAACAACTCGAGGCACAAATCGCGGTTATTGCTATCGTTATAGGTCATAAAAAGAGGTGTCTTATTGTGGGAGCAAACGGTGGGCAGTGAGGCTGAAATGGCAACCTGCAGGAGGGGTCTTACACTAATGCTTTCTCCAGCTGCTCCACCTTAGGCTTATTGTTCCACTGTGCCTATCAGAGAAAGTCGGGATGCCATTTGAACAGAGCCTAGGCTGGGGCCGGGGCAACGCACCTTGGCCCTAACATGCTCCATTAAACCAGGAGCGGGGGGAAAGTATGAGGGCTTGACAGTTTCTGGCTCACAGCCCTACCACTGACACAATTACTAGCCCCTTGTCCCTTGTCCGTACTTTACTACCTTGTTTAAAATGGCTGCCTGTAGCCACAACCCTGGATGTAAACAACACAGAAGCTGCAGACGAGGCGATCTAGCTTCCAAACACACCAATCATGAGGAACTGTTGCTTTTTCCTCACTGATCTCTCCATTATTAATTCATTTGTTTGTTGCATTCAAGTGCGACAGTCCGAGGTTGGATTTCAGGTTGCTGGGCAGTTTTTAGAATGTGTTCCTGTCTGTTTAAGATGCCAATACTCCTGTTGTAGTATCAAAGCTTACACAACAAACCAAGATGTGAGGTTTAGTGTTCTAAGAACTATCTGTAAAGGTCAAACAAGTATGCAGAAATACAAGCTGCACTGGACAAATGGAAAAAAATGCTTTGAACCATAACAGACTCACAAAAATCACATTGAGAATATTGCCATTTTCCCTGAGGCAGAAAACAGCTGCTCTGTGTTTCATCCCCAACACTCACATAATATCCTCCCTCTCTGCCACAGAAACACCGACTCCACTGTGCCTATTTTCTTTAGCCAGCGGACAGTTTGCCAAGCAAAGCTGGAAGAGAAAATTAAGTTTCATCTCAGAAAATGTTTTGTTGCGCAAACCTACTTGATAGTAAAAATAATTGAAGCATCGACTGATTCGAGACAGAACAGCACGGTGCGTTGGCAGCAATAACTAGGATGCAGTTCGTACTCCAATCTTCATTAAGCTGCTTTATACGAGTCGAGGAGAGGAAACAAAAAAGATTAATCTGTGGAAATTTACATGTCTACAAATAAACTTATATTCTTTCAAAGCTCAGGCTGCTCAGGTTGTGTTCAAGAGTTACTGGCCCCACGGTGTTTGAATTCTGCTCCACACCTCTCACTGGTCAAATGGTTTCTATTTATTTCACTCTGAAATAAGAAGAGCAGAGGAGGATGGTTGCTGCTGATTCAACATTCCTGACATAACATCCTGCCAATCCTCGCCTGCCAAACGGGCAATTATTTTTATTATGTCTAAATAAATGGTTATGTATAAAAGTTACAGGCTGCAGCTTTAAATCCTCCAAGACACCAATTTTACCCTGCTAAACAACAGCAGTGATAGTTAGTTCTTACTGCGTCTACTGCATTATATTTATAGTCCATTCTGTGATGCTGAGCCATGTTTTGATGAAACTACTGTACGGTATGCTAATTTGTAAAATAAATAAATTATTCTATAATTTTCATTATCATAACCAGCATCCAACAAAACAGCTAATAGGTTATTTGCTGAAATTATCAATGCTAAGCTTCCATGGTACAAAGAGGCTTTGTAGTCTGACCTGAAGGTGCTCACAGCAGAAAGATGGTAGACAAAGAAAAAGCAGATCCTGCATCACCTGAGGGAAATATAAAGGTTAATTCTGGCAAGCCTATTTCCCATCCCAGAATAGAGCAGGGTGCATGAATGATTATCTACTGGTGGTTTCTGATTGGATTAATTCAAACCCAGGTCATCTCAGAAACAATGCATCCTTCTCATCTTCCTACTGTATGTTTTTATTCTAATTGAGATGGCCCTAAAGGGGAAACAAAAAGAAGAAAAAAGGCAGAGAGAGGGAGAGATCATGAAGAAGGACAGCCTGAAGTCAGCTCCAGCGGAGGGGCCTTGCTGACCTAGTTCCAGGCTGAGTGGGGATGATATTAGCAAAGCAATTAAGGGAGATGACAGCCGTCAGGCAGGGTCAGACTGACAGGGATAGCAGTCTGCCTCCCTCCCTCTCCAGTGTGTTCGTTCTCTCTCCTTTTTATTCTTCTTCTTCTTCTCTTCTTTCTCTCCCTCCTATAATGGCTATTGATTTTTCACAACCAAAACAAGAGGCCCTCTCGGCCCACAAGTGGCTGAATTGGTAAAGAGATTAAAAAAAAAGGTTCTAAAGAAAGAGTGGGTAGAAAAAAGATGGCATGGGTGCAATGTAAGGGGAAGTGACTGTGGCTCACAGGTTGGTGACCCTGTCAGCTCTTTGCTTGGATGTGCAGAAATCACTCCAGGCATGTCAAAAAAACTTCATTCCCCAGAGATGATAGGGAAGTGGAACTTCTACCTCAAAAAGTTGTTCCATGTTTTTGCCATGGGGATGAAAAAATGATCATATTTGAAGTAGGGTAAGGCAAACTGAAAAACTTTTTCCCGGTGTGTGACAAGATGGAGCCTGGACATTTAAGTTAATTTACTCTCAAAGAAAGTGAAAGGAGAGACGTTAATTATCACACTCAGCACATTAACGTATAATTTGTTGGTTCATTTCCCCTCTTGCTTATTCATATATACCTTTATGTAACCTAATCAGATGTTTTACTGCACAGTAGACACTTCCAGGTACTGCATATGCTTGATAATGCTTCGTAATTAAAGTACTTTTTAATCAACAGATAAAACCTGTGTTACATCTCTGTTAGGAATTATTTCTTTTTTTATTTTTATCAAAACACCGTAGTGAGGAATAAGAGGGTTAGAGAGTCAGACGCTGCTTCAAAAGTTTGAAGTAGAAAAGGACGTACATTATGACTTTGTGAAGTTATTTCAGCACGACGAGATACGTCATCGTCAACTGAAACATGGACAGAAAATGGGGAATGATGAATGTGCAGCAATAATCCTGGAGAGCACGAGAGTCTGGGAAAAAAAAAAAACATTTCAGTGCGGTTGCGTTGAAATGCCCCACGAACCATACATCCAAATCAGATTTTCAGCAATTACAGGAGACAGCACCACTTAAATCATCGGCCCATTCAGCCGTCATAGAGCAGCACATTGTACGTGTCACTCCATCCCAGCATGCTTTGCTCCAGGCGTGCAACTCAGTGGTGTTGTGTTCGACTCTGTCTGCTTTAATCTGATCCCAGTGGGTGGCGGCAAGTTTGACAGAAGCAAAAAAAGTAGAAGATCATATTCCACACAAAAACAGCTGAGTGGAACATAAGTGGTGTGATGAGATGGAATGGCAGAGAAAAAGGTTTATGACAGGCTGAAGTGAACACACACTGGTTTCTTTTAAAAAATCCAGTGTGTTGTCAACAGTCTGGAATCAGTACATTAAATAAAATCTGTAGGTGGCACCTCTTAAGTAACACCTGCCAGACAACTGCACCGCGAGACGCAGCGTTTCGATGGACTGTTCGCTGACGTACATGTTTGTCTTTCATCAGCTGGTCTAGCAAAAGGTCAATATGTATAGAAGAGATCCTGCTTCTCAACTGCTCTCCAAAGCCAAGAACACCTGCTCGCTGATAGCTGAAGCACACTTCAGTCAACACGCTCGCAGCATAGTGCTCTGCTTCCCTGCTCAGATTCTCTATGCAATAGTGTCAATTTTTTTTTTTTTTTTTATCAACAAAAATCTCTGCTTCAATCTCAAAATCAATTTTACGAGCAGTACTTCCACTTTTCAGTTTACAACTTGAAGGGAAAGACGGTTGGGTTGTGTGAGCGGCAAGGCTGATGTGAATTTTGATTATTTTAGTGAGCAGCAGAAGTTAAACTGAAGGTTGATTTGTTTTGCCTGAGCGATATGCAAGGATTCTGGGAGAAGCTTTGATGCAGAGTTGAGGAAAATAACATATGGTGCAGGAATGCACATTTACAAGTATGGGGTCACCTCTGCTGAGCCCCTATAGGATTTCTTTGACATCTGCTCTGCAAGTGTCTATCCATAAAACTGCACGAGGACCATTTAATAGTCTTATATGTGCACCAAATGTGCAAACTGTGTGCAGTCTGGCTAAATGCATAATGACCTGGGCATGCCAGTGATCTCTCAGTTGTTTCGTGTCAGTTTCAGCTCTCGTATCTGAAAGAATTCATCAATAACCATTCAGATGAAGGACACCAGCCCTTTACGTCCCTGGTTAAGTGGAAAATGCTCTTCATTTTTCTCTGCCTCGAGTGGAGCCAGTGTGCAAGCCAACTTTGGCACCTTAGTCACGCTTGTGAACAGCAGTGGAGAACGTCGTAAAACATCTGAGACATCCCCTACATATGTACGGATAGAGATATGTGCCATAATGAGTTGCACTCTGCAGATGGCCATTAAGGCTTATGTCAACATTAGGGAGATATCCAAATAAAAATTTGGGCGGATGATACTTGCAATTAATTCAGAGTAAATTTTCACACAGACCCTTTGACCACATTTGATAAGAGGGTACATCTGAATTCTTTGATAAGAGTCCCTGTTGGGAAATTAATTCCAGCGGAGAAACACTTGGTCCTTACAGAGCGGCAATGTAATTAAGGTTAAAAAGGAGTTTCTATACCGGGCATAGAAATTGCTTCCTTTCAAATGTATCTTAGTAAATCTGAAAACTGGCTGGGTTAGTGCGGGCCCAGGCTACTCAAAATGTCAGTGTGTTTTTGAAGTGATGCTGGACAGGGAGCTGCCACACTGTGCAACAGTTCGATCCAGAAGGCAAATGGAGAGGAAATCATATCTCTGACTCACCAAACAGCTTGAGTCAGCTGAAAAATTTCAGATGCTTGGCTGAGTTCAAAAGGCAACAGAAAAAGCAATAGCATTAAGGAGCGTTTTTTATCTCCATCTCAGGATTTGCCTATTACAGTGTGAGGGCACTGTCTTATATGTGTCAGTGTGGACGTTTGACAGTGTGATAAATCAAGGTGTTATAGGCCAGATGTTTAAAAAAAGAAGAAGAAGAAGAAAAAATTTACAAGACCAAAAAAAGGAATTAATAAATAAATAAAGCTCTGCAAAGATGAAATGAGCTGTAACTCTGCACTGCTCAAGACATAAAGTGAAACAATATACCATATCTGCTGTGATAACTATCTTACAATAGCATAGCAACTACTGATGCACTAAAATATGATACATGACATATGCAACACTGCCTCTACATAGCTACAAAACAGATACCCAGTATAAAAATCAATATGGCATCAGTAGCATGAAGGCCAAGCACACGAGGGCATTCAGGTGTAGATATTCTTAAGTAAGACAGCTGACACTGATATCGTCAGGCTGCAGGACATCTTCACCGAAGGAGGATATGAAGGTTTGGTAACAGAGGGCTCAGGGAAACCATGGCTGACAGGATTTCATGGATGAGTAGATGGATGGACGGACAGCTGGAGCTACTAAACAGTCTTCAGCTTTCTCTTCGCGTTATGTCACCGGCTCACCTTCCCCCGGTTGAATTGCCAATTTAAAAAGAGAAATAAAAGGGAGATTTTTTAGAAGGGCTTTTCAATAAATGAATACAACCCGGCAGAGCATGTTTTTTTATGTTTGACAGTTGGGGTAAATGATTTTTCATTGCAGGTGTGCTTTTGTAAAGCCTGGTATTTCTTCAGCTCATGGTTCTATCAATAAATTGCAGCTGGCGATGCTAAACACAATGAGATCCAAGATGCTTTCTTATTTCAGCTGGATTTGTCATGTGTTGTTTGTCCTTAGCTCAATGTCACTGTGGCCTGTCCTGTAGCAGTATTGAATAGGAGGGAGAATTAATTCATTTTTCTTTCTGGGTAAAGAAAAATTTCATAAATTAATTAAATTTAAAAAAAAAAATGTTTCCAAACCAGATGACATTTTCAGACCACTTAAAAATGTGTGCTTTTTTCAAGTTGGATGGCCAACAACATGCAATGAGTTTATTGTGGCCAATGCAATTTATACTATATGTGCTACTCGAAACACAGCACAAAAGAGCTTATATACAACTGGTTATTCAGATGCAACCATGAGTCCATAATGGAGCCAGAGCACTGTATCTTTTTAGTGGCACCTGGAGACATTTTATCTTCTGAGCAAAACATGATCAGACAGTTCAACTGAAAATACTTTAATGTGGGAGTATTGTCCTTATTTTACTTCTTCACTTCTGAGTGAGGCCACTGCAGAAAAACTAGTTACACACTTTTCCTCTCCCTTATGATGTGTTTATGCTGTGCAGTCCCTGAGGGCACTTTAAGGAAAAGAGACAACACTGATAGCAGTGCTGAAAGTGCCAGCATGACCCATTCACAGATATTAGCCTCAATGGCCTGGATAAGATGCCATGCCAAACCCCTGCTGTGTGTATGTGTGTGCGTTTGTGTGTATCAGCCTCTTAGGATTCTATGCTCCTTTAACCGTGGGTCGACCCCTGTGGTGCCTCACGTCTTAATCACTCCGGGGGCGTGCAAGAGACAATGTCTCACTGTTTGTGTGACAAGAATATAACTGGGTGGGTGTGACTGTAATGGGTGTTTATGTATGCGCGTTTATGTTACACCTTGGTTATGGTTTGGTACTGGCATTTGAACAGTAGAGAAAGGAAGCCATTTTTTATTACGGCAGAAGCTGGGCGCTGTGAACACCGGAGGTTGTCTCATGAATGGCAGCAGGGGAGGCTTTTGAAAAGTCTGACCTTGCTCCTTGCTTCGCTCTACCTCCTCCCTGCATATTTGACTGCTCCTTGCAGCAAAGGCGATATCAGACATCATGGCCAGGTCAGAGGTGACATCATTAATGACATTGGTTTTCTGCTTAGAACATGCTTTTACCTGAGACTAACCCAATAATTTTCTGTCTGTACAGCTAAATACTTGAGCATGCAGCACCCAGATGAATGCCCCCCTCAAGGCTACTCTCCCTTTGTCAGCAGGTGAGGACTCCACGTGTTAAATATGGTGATGGACGCAGACCCATCCTCGAGTGGACTCAAAAGCAGACTGTTGAACATTATGTAAGGCTACTTCAGCTGCATTGTTGAAAAGTGTAGCAGAGCGAGCCAGCAACGTGACTGGCCATCAGCCACCACTAAAGACCATTAATGGCCACGTTTCCCAGATCCAGTTAAGAAGATCTTTGGGCTGAGAGATTCTTTAGAATGCACTTAAGCCTCCCATGAAAGAAAAATGTGTTCCCCAGAGTTAAAGGTAGTTTAAGATGATGTTTTACTGAGAAGGAGACATAAGATTGAGCTTACCCACTCTTAACAATCTTCTTAGTGTCAGGCAAGTCAATATCATACTAAGCAAGGAGATTAGACAGTACACATCATATATGTTTTATGTATGTGTGCTCAAAGCTGTGAAGAAAAATAATAAAAAGAAGAAAAATACGCATGAGGAACAACACGTGTGTTCCTGTATGTGCTTTACACATCAGGCACACAGATAAAATGAATCATCATGACTATCACTGATCATATATCATGTATCCCTTATGTCCACATCAAAACATCCACATACAGGTGGCACAGGGGGGGGGGCTCTGCAGACACGTCAACACCACATGAGTAGAAGCCCATAGGTGATGATTGAGCAGAATTTCTTTTGTGTAAGTCTATATTTTGTTTTTTTTAGGAAAATCCTGCGACTCTAACTGTAATTCCTACAATACTTGAAAAATATCAGTGTCGGTTAAATGGTTAAAAAAAAACAACACCTCTGTCGACTCATGACATGTAACAGAGCACAACTGAATGTTATATCACTAAATTGACCACATGTGGTGGTTTGTTAAATGGAAGTGTGATTATAAATGCATGTGTGAAAGTTCTTTCACTGGCAGCAAATCCCAAGGCTGTTGGTGGGACCATGAAACACACTGGTCCATAGTGAGATATCTTAGAAATGACTGGGCAAATTGCCAGGAAATTGTGTATAAATATTCATGATCCAGAGAGAGTTGGTTTTTTTTATGATTTTTAGTGACACTGAGCTCTTGTGCACTATCATCATGCCAAAGTTAACCCTTGACCACATGATGGAATGATGGAAGTGTGGAGCTGGAGGAATTCATGAATCACTAAACTGATTAGAAAATTAATCTGCTGTCATCAAATGACAAGACAGACAGACAAAAATATTTAAAGATGTCACCTTGGACCCTAGGAAGCTGAAATCAAATGTATCCACATAATCATCACTTTCACCATTAAATGAAGCAGATTGAGAAACTTGAACCCTGACCTCGGCAACAGTACAGTTTGACTAAATGATCTAAACCAAAAAAAAGGTCCACACACTAGTTTTTCTCTGAGCTTTCAACAGCAAACCAAATCAATTGATGTCAATATTACAATGTTACAGAATAACTCCTCTTTATCCTCAGTTATACTCATTTCAGGTAAAGAACCATGCTGCCCTGGTGGACATGTGACATAGCAGCTCTGAAACCATTATTCCTGACAGCACTCCCAAACAGGGGCTCAACATCGTGACTAGAGATAGAAACACAAGCTCAATATTAAAATGATGTGAAAATTTTATGCTCTGCCTAAAGTCAACGTCAGATCTGTACACCAGCACAAACTAGAACTTCTTGTCCAGCTGCAAAAAAAAAAAAAAAAAAAAAAAAGGTGGCCACTTGGTTTATTAGCATTCACTGACAGGAAGGAGTCCCTGCACGCACCTCACTCTATTTCACTGTAGAGATGGAGCTTTCTTTCTCATTAGTTACTGCCGAGTCCCCTACAGTCTTTTATTCGCCACCACCCCCTCAACCTTCCTCCACAACCAGTGCAGCAGGCTGCTGGCTGATGGCACCTTTGTCTGAGTGGCTCTGTGTGCTACCAGGAGACTTGTTTTCCTCCTCACAGAAGCTTGTCATCTATCATTACTCGAGGGGGCCTTGAGAATGATTCCAGCAGACAGCTCCAGCTTACCGTCTGGGGGCCCAACGTAAACAGCACACTGCTGGGCAAACAAGGGTGATGATGACCATTACTTCCCAAGGTATGTGGATAAAAAAAAAAAAAACGTATTGTGTTCTGTTCCAGTTAAAATTCAAGAGGCAGGCTTGGCAGGCCGTAGGACATTTTTGATCGCTTGGATTTTGTCATTTTTCTATGGTAAAAAGAAGTTATTCTCTTCTCTTGTTCTCACATTCTGCCGAGAGGATTTGGGGCACAGTACCACCAAGAATGTCTGGAGTGGTTAAAAACAAACTCTGGATCACTCGCTCTTTTAGTTAAAATGAGAACAACAGCATTCACACTTGGCTCTGCAACAAATAACCACACCAGGCCTGCCTGGCGGTGAAAATGCAAGTCTGTGTGCTGGTCCACACTTAATGTGGTGCAGTTTGTTTGGAGTGAGAACAGTCACACCAACTAATGGAAAAACCCCAAACCACTCCAAGGTTTATGGGAATACGGAGACGGATGGTGACACAGCACAGCCGATGGGTAACCGCTGGATATTCTCAAAGACATTTTCGATTAGTGGTTGAACGCGGGGTATTTAATAGTAGAGCTTTAATGTTCAAGCCCCTTTTTTGTAACATTAACTGAAGGTGTTAAATAAATACAAAATCTAATACATCACGTGCTGTCGCTTTGTTACATTCAGCTGAAACTCTACTAAATGGACCAATCGTGGTACAAAACTACATGTCAACTGCAAAACAAAAACCAAAGAAACAGAGATCATGGTGTCAGCTGTTAGACACCAGAGGATGAAGGAAAGGCAAAGATTCTGGACGGTCACAGTCAAAGCTTGAAAGGGTCAGGATTAGGTTTAGGGTTAGACGGCAACAACACATGGCATTCCTTTTGAATGTGGGATTTCTTACCTCCACACACCTGGCTGTGTGAAGTCAGCGTGAATGTCAAAGTGTCAGTACGGAGAGTCTGGGACAGGGGGTTTCACATGTCGTCTGACCACCTGATAAACACTTGACAAAGTCTTGGTGTTGAACTCAAGTGCTCCTCATCAATTTTTACACTTTAAACTGAAACAATCCTTTGTTCCTTCTCTTCTACGCATTTCGGACGCCTGGCAGCAGCCTATAGGATCGCACTAAATGAAAACTACTAGGTTCACACCACAGAACGGGTGTGTGTATGTGATCGCAGGTGAGCCTTTTAAAATTTACGCAGCAGTATAATTCATTTGCCAAACCGTGAGAGCGGAACACAGCATGGACTACCACAACTTCGGACCACAGGCCAGGGTATGAGCAGCTTTCCACATCACACAAACCAAACACCACTGAATTATTTTATACCTGGAGCCCCCCAGTGAGGGCTGAACCCCAGCGAAGAGCACACACAGTAATGAGTCCTCTTCATCAGTGACGCGATGACCCACGACGGGCACACGCACACTAATACACACACACACACACACACACACACACAGACACAAAGCCCTACCCCCCCCAAGTGCCTGTGGTGCCCACGCCTGGTCACCTCGCTCAGGGATCAAAGGCAGTATGTCGTTCTAATCAGTCCTCGCAGTGGGCAACCCCATTAATTCAATTCTATTTCATCAGCGGTGAGCAGACCACCAGAGGGGTCTGTACATTCCTAGGGTCCTGCGATCCAGGAGTAATCCTATCACTTAATGACCTGAGATCAGACTCTAACCCTGTAATTGCTTGGAGACTGACTTGGTTTTTGCTTGCTGACAGAATTGCAAGATCTTTGTGGGCAGAGAAACAAAGACAGACATAGCTCATTTTCTGGACACGGCAGGGAAGTCGAGCAGAATTAATGACGCCATATATCAAATAATTCCAGACGATCGACCCCCCACTAAATCAGGCCAACACCGCAGAGCATCTACACTTAGACACAGTAAGCTGTATCAAAGGATCAAGCACTGCACATCAATATAACCTGACAAATACCACTTTTGCAATCTTAGAGTTACATTTATTATTCTTCTCATAAACAAATTATTTGGAAATATAACAATAATGTAAATGTATAAGACAAATGACAAAAGTCCAAAATAGTTTCTGAGGCGAAAAGGGAGAATATGAATATGGAGAATATTGCTCTTTTGTATCATGCTGTGTGGCGTGTCTGTAGCATAATAAAATGTTTATTGGGACATGAGATAATGAGCTTTTCATATCTTACCGTACCTTTGGTCTCTGGTGGATGGGGATGCTCATCACAGACAAATTAGATCTTTGGAGTATTGCCGTCTACACCTGCAGAAACAATAACAGTTGGTGAACATGGTGGGGCTTTAAAACAGAAAATGAAATGAAACAGCTATAAATCTGGCCCTAATATTCTCATATTCACCATCTGGTAATGATGACAAACCAGACAACCCTTCACTCAAAAGAACAGAAAAAAAGCCAACTCAACTCACTGAAGTGTGGAATAATCTGTATCAAGAGATTTATTAGTGTAATCTTTGGTCTGGAGAACAGATAAACGACTCCACCGAGACCTACACCACTGAGCAAAACCTATCAATAACTCTCCGACTGTCCAGAGAGAACGTTAGAGGTCAACGCCGGATAATTCGGCAGCGGAAAAGGTCAAGCTGAAAGCATATGGTAGCAGTTGAGAAAGCTCTCAGGATTTGGTAGCAAATAAAAAAAAAAACACAGCGATTACATGCAAAACCGAAGGCTCTGCTCTTTTTAAGATGACCACAACGGAGAAGGGTTCGCATGGGAGATGACACTTCAAAGGCCCTCATTGTCGAACTTAACAATGGCGCTGGTGTTCATAAAAACAGCGATCATCTGACTCCTTCACTGTGGCAGCCTTTGGAAGTCACCACATCGTGCTTTGTGTGTGTGTATGTGTGTGTATGTGTCAGTGGGCAAGGGCATGTTTTTGTTTGACAAAAAAAAAGAGAGAAAAACAAGGCAAAATTTGGGTTACAGCTCGATCATGGTAAAAGACTAATGTAGCAACAAATGGCTGAATCTCTACACTTAAAAAAAAAAAAAAGAAAAAAAGAAATAAAACCCATTATGAGTCACTCTAGTGTTTTGATGATGCACTGTTGTCATCCTAAATGGTCAAAATGAAAATGTCATTTCAAATGTAGCTTCAAGAGCACCACATTTTGACAGAATCCTCTCACAAGAGGAGGGCGTTTTCTTTTTCAGCCACACAGCTGGAGGTCCATCACAGATCAGGAGGACATCCAGCTCTCTGCCCCCAGAGCAGTTTCCATCAACCAGACAGCAAAGCAGCCATGTTGAACTCCAAACGCTGTGAATTCGGCTGCTCCCCTCAGTGGAAGAGCCGAATCCTTTCTCGAGGATTACGGCTTTTTCTCTAAAGCGACACATTGAAAAACACACAGCCGAATGTCTCCGGCCGGTTTCTTAACATTCTCTGAGGGTTCTCAAGTCTTTGCGGGAAATGTAGTCAATCTCATCGATGAGGACGATTGAGAGGGAATAAAAAGGTGAATTTGATCGCAAAATGCAGCAGAGAAAGAATCCGAGAGCAGCGTGCAGCACTGCAGGAATACAGTGTGAACAGCCTGTGATCGCCCTGGATGGTCAGCGATCACACCGTTTGTGTTTAAACGGGCAAATTTCTCCCTCTTTTCCTAAGACACACTGCCAAATATATTGTAAAAATGGCTGGAAACGTTGGACTATCTGCTCTTCCTCAAAATGATACAGATGATATAGACAGTTCTCAGAATGGGCTGCAGAGTAGAACCATATGTCTGAGACAAAGCAGACAAGGAAAACCTTTTCAAAAAGTGAAAAGCTATTGATTGCTCATTCATCATGTTTCGCTGACTGTACTTCCAAGTCGCATACATCACCTCAGACCTAATAGTCTGTAGAACATGATTTCGACTGCATATTTTTTTCTCTTAGGATAAAAAATGGTGAAGGCGTGCTTCTTAAAAAAAAGACAAGAAAAACTCTGATTTCCATTGTGATGATCGTGCAGGAATGGAAACAGCTACCTTGCCAAATCTTCGCGTGGATGATAAAAGACAGTAGCTCGCTGATATAAAACTATTTCTTTCCACCAACCATTACTTTATGCAGTGTCTGCTGTTGCACGAAGAGTGATTCTGAAAAAATAAAAAAAATAAAGTAAAGGTTGTTTATGTAACAGTGCCAAAATCATCCTAAGTGAGATCTGTTCTGAGGATAACTAAAACTATAAACTCACTGATTGAACTGAGTACCATACTTTATGATATAAATACTCAATAAAGCAAGGGTTTAATGTTCCAACATTTCTGGAAATTTATGACCAGTTACTATCCAAGCAAAAACGTACCTTGGCTTTGTTTGTGATGTGTAAACAAAATCTTAAATTTCTCTCTTGTTTTTTTTTGTTTGTTAGTTTTTACTTGAAAATGAGTTTAAACCCCATAGGAAAATGTTTACTTTGCATGAAATTAGAGATGTTTTCCATTAACTCCACACAAAGCAAGATCATTAACTGGCTCATTGACTTCTCCCTATAGAATTATATTTTGTCTCCTCTTCCTCTTTTTAACTACTTGCCCGTCCATAATGAAACACATGCAGTTTGAGTCCTAGTCCTAAAGAGGACATAAATACTTCATCTTAAAGATAAGGCAAAAAAAAAAAGGAAAATATGAATCCTCTTTCAGGACCTGGACTGAATAATAAAACTTTGTCCTTTTGCTTCAGCACTAACACATTGTTCAAGAAATCATTTCAATTTATTTTGCACAAGACGCCGCTCTCTAATTCACAGGACATACAGAAAAGTTCTACTGTGCCAATTACTGTAAACTTGTCAAAATAGAAAACCAGCAATAAATCATCTTTGGAATTATCAACTGATTGAAGCAGCTATCTAACAGTGAAAAACACTTGAAAGCATAATACATCAATTTTAATGGCATTTCTTAATCAGAATGCTCAGCAATCAGCAGAGACCAATTAGGGCCTGAGAGATAGAGACTCGCCATTAATAATCAAACTTGGCTGCCATCACATCGGAACCATTTTTTTTCTTTCTTTTTTTTTTAAATGGGGCTGTCTGAGCTGTTTTCAAGAGAACTATTCATTTCGGAGGGCAAGCACTGTTGCAAAGTTGAATGTGACCATGAAAACAAAGAACAGAGCTGCTCCTGGAGCTGCTAATTTTCAGATGTTTTGTGTGAGCCGGATGACCATCAACTACAGTTTAAAGATTTCTCTCATAAAATTTCCAAGTGGTAACAATTTCATGTCCAGAGAGAGGGAATGGATAGGCCTATGCCGCAAATGCTGAGATTTAAAGATGTCTATTCAGGAAAGCTGTAAAATTACACCCACAGGCACCAAGCAATGACACAAGCTATCTTTACAATGCCACCTTCAGCTGCCGACTTATTAACATTATGGTCAGTTTTATCACAGCAAAATGTCCTGTCTGTCTGTGTGTCTTTGAATACAAAAAAAAAAAAAAACTGGCAAGCTGCAACACATAAAATATACGAGGTGAACGGAGAGCGTGCAGGAAACACTGCCAAGCAGGAGCCGAGTTCTGACTTTTACTGTTCATTTCTTTGGCTGACGATATGAGCAGCAAATCACTTGACTTTCAAGTCCACTCCAGTGACTTCACTGTGAGGATGCAAAGAGAGGTTAAGTAACTAGCCTTCAATTTAAGAGCAGATTGAGCAATGTCCCTATGACTGTCCCCCCATGAAGGGTCATGTTTTAATATTGAGGTGACAACCACCGTTAACATTGAATGTGGCAACATTCAATTTTACATCATTTAAAATGTCAATGACAACGGCTAAAGCGCATTTCAGAGAAGAGTCTGTAAATAGAAACACCCTGCCAGATGTCGTGCAGAAATAGCTAAATACAATTAATGACCCTGGTCATTGTCCTGCAGGTATTTATACAGGGAAACCTACTGCCAGCATGAATAAATCAGCACTGGAGTCCATGCATCACAGTATTAGGTGGTTGGGACGGGTCCAATATTTTATAAGCTGTTTCTAGTCCTTGGAAGAATGCATCCAGGCTCAGGCAAACAGGTTGTAAATAGGATGATATTACAGATCACATTACACATCACACCTCCTGCGAACACATGATTTATGCATCCTCTTAACTCAAAAGCCACCTTTCAACATGCACTGTTGAAGCATATGCAAATCAAACGTGGCTATAAGTCGCTGTTGTTACGTATACTTCCATTAGATGTGAACTATTTACATATTCATTCCTCACAGGATAAATGATTTTGAGTTTCACAGATGCAGAATGAGCCGATTCCTGAAAATGACAGACATGGTGGAGCATAAAGAAGATGCAGGCAAACAAAAGCCTCACACTTCGGCGTATTCTTTACAATATATAACGGTCATATGATGATTTGAGTGGATTATTGGAAAAGCCTGCTTCATGTCAAACTGTTTAGAAATGTTCAATGTGATTTGTTTCCAAATAAAAACCAAGAAAAATGACAAAAACATGGCTAAAACGCTTCACAGAACTACAGTAGCACATAAACTATATGCCACTGATATGTAGCGGCACCACGCAAACGACACTTGGAAATCTCTGATAGTTTTATTATAATTTCCCATGGTTCTGAGAAGAAAGGAGGGGGGAAATGAGTTCAAGTGACTTCAGTGACCGGTGAAATTTGTTTTCCTCTTGAAGTAATTTAAAGTCTGGTTCGCCTCAAGCAGACAGAGCTGGTTTGAGACTGACATTCCACCTCAAAACCTGTTCCAGCAGGCCTCTCTTTAAGCGCTGCTTCTCCTCAAGGCAGCTTCAATTATTCAATTTCAAATAAATTATTACATAATACATCCATGTCCTTCTAAGGGCCAATGCACTCTCAAATAATGTCTGCTATATTCTGCATTTTTAACAGCCAGACATACCTACAATCGATTTTACATTTTATTATAGATGATGTTTATTCAAAAGAAGAGCTAAGATAGTAAAGTACACCTTATTAAAATGACTAAGGTTCATAAAAGAGATGCCATGGGAGCTGTGGCTGTCAGATAGCTGAGCAGAATTACTCCTGCAGCCAGGCTTAATGGGAGTCTGCATAAACAAAAGACGATGGCAGAGGCTATGGTGGTGGCGATGAGCTAGAAGAAAAGATTTTTCCATGTCCACATCCCTCCCATCGTCCCCCATCCATGGAGCAAACCTGCTGTGTCATCATATGGGGCTAACAGGCTTAACCTGCCCCCCATGGAGCTACTCGCCACACGGCAGCTTCACAGACTGCAGGGGCCCTGAGATGAAGCCTCACAGGCCCAAGTCCAAACCAAATCCTCACCCTCTGTCCCCAAACATGTCAAGTGAATTTAAGCCATTTGTGTTGGTATTAAAATTATGGTAATAGCTTAATTTTTTTTTCTTTACACAGATACACTAGGCAGGCTTTTTCTTTTGCAAGAAAACCTAATATTTCCAAACACTGCATGAGACGACGTTGGGTTAAATCTATGGGTACATTTGGAATTGGGTCTTTTATCTCATAAGTATGGCCCTTGGCCCTGGCTCTTGGTGTCAGCCTGCTTGCTCAGGGCCTAATGAGTCCCAGCGTTTTGTCGAGCAATGTAACTTGGATCTGCTTCCTGGAAAGCATGGCCGCTGGTCTACATGGAAAATATCAAGGCCACAATAGGTGAATGCACAGCTCTCAGCCAGTGTGGCATGTTATAAAAGACCTAAGTCATAACAAACTAGCTTTGCACTTCTCCATGGCTGTTATCTATACTCCTTTGTGTTTATTTTCAGGGAACAGGGATTCTTGTTAATACAACTGGGTGTAGACAATAGATGACAAGTCTGTTCTTAACATCTAACTTTCTGCATGATCTTACATTAGAGCACATCTAATGTACATACAAGCCCTCTAAATATCCAAATAATAAACATTAAATTCACATGGCAATTATTTAGAAAAAAAACACACATTTCACCATCACGCTATTAGCATCTGAAAATAATTTAACAGCTCCAATTAAATGTTGTAAGTTTTAGAATAATAAACTTGTTTATAATGACCCAAACTGACATTTGAAAGTGAGCTACCAACTCAAATCTCCATGGATGTAGGAGCTGAGTGCAGTTTGAGGCCGTTTGGGTCTCTGAACAGGGAAAATGCAGGCTTTTTAGAAATATGATACAGGCATCGCTGGCCCTTCAGCGACTGCGTTCAAGAGGGCAGCTGAAGAGACTGCTTTTCATAGTTCACTGATCTCTAAAAAGCTTGGGAACACAGCGTTTGCTCATGGCCTTTTGCCCCATGTATATTAGCAAGTGTATTATGCTTTCTAATAGCTTCTGATCAAGCAAAAATATTCTGCAGCACATTCAAGCAAAGATAGCACTGCCACTGAAACCCAGCGAGGGAAGCATTACGGCTGCAGCGGGGATAGTGTAAGACTGATTCACTGTTGTTGCTAAAGGTGCAAAATTCACTCCACCCATTTTTTAAACCATGCCCGGCTTTATCCTCAGCAAGAGGAGTCATACTTGCCAGGATGGAGGAATAACTCCAATTTTTTCCTCAGATGGTACTGAATTGCACTGTAAACACCCTCGTCTATATTTTTCGGAGAGCGGCGACGTTTCTTAATAGCTCCTAACTGCCGAAATATATTTCATATTAATAGCACCTGCGAACATCACAGTTGCAAATTATTTACAGGTGTTACTTTGATAACACCTGATGGTTAAAAAAAAAATCATAACGGCCTCAATCTGCTTTGTCTTACAGGGAAATAACATCTCATCGCCTCCTTTCCCAGTAAACTCCTTTATCATCCTGATGTCAAGAGCTGCTGCACACAGCCTATCAACACAAGACAGATCAAGCACGCGCTCAGCTCTTTTCTTATCAAGCTTGTTACCTTTGATACGTTAATAATCACGGCCGGGGCGTCCTGTAACCCACCATGATCAACGACAGACTGGATCTGTTGAAATGACTGATTTACACTAGGTTTGTGTCGGTGTCACTTCGGGACGTGTGACCAGCCGCAGGCCACCGGTGAAGCCTGGATGCGGTTGTTGTCTCCAGCAGGTAAAGATAATCTGAGGTTGGTCTGGCTGTCATTTAACTGCCACTCTCATCACGTCAGCATGACTACTTGAAAGGAAAACAAGATGCTACAGACTTGATAAGCATGCCACAGTCAGCTACCTGTGTGCACCACTTATGCCGCTGTAGCAATTTAGCTATGATAGGCCGTGTGCTTCTCAATGCAATGCTTGCTGGGTGAGTACAAATGACAGTTTCAAGTTGAAAACATCAAGGACGAGCAAAAAAAAAAAAAAAAAGTATATGTTGTAAACACTTCAAAGTGAAATTGAGGGGTATATAACCAAAGCATACCAAGAGCTGTGTGTAAATGTAAATCAAAGACCTGGGTTATACTGGGATGCAAAATTTCGAGGTTACCAAAAACAGCGCTACGAGAATTGAGCTATCATTTTCATTTAAAACAATAGTTTTAATATACTTCTAATGTAATCATTCATCTACGTCTTCAGCATGTGACAAGATCAATAGCACTGACCTGACTGTACAGTAAACATGCAGCTATACTGCCAGCAGCCGGCCAGCTTATCTTGCTTCAAAGCGTGGAAAGCAGCTAGCCTTACTTCGTCTGAATGTCAAATAATTTTCCAGAAATCACTCCAAAAACTGATTAACGTATTCTCTGGTTTATGTAAGCCGTGCCAACAGCAGAGGGCAAAAACAACATGCTGTGGATTTACAGGGCGTTTCCAGGACCAGACCGAGCTAAGCTTTGGAGAATATGCTCACGTGCATATTAGAATATTTCCAAAAACATCAAATGATTCTACTGATGAATGCAGCCACTACAAAGTTGTAATCGTTTGGACAAAATCACACAATAAGTAATTTGTGATCATATCCCCAACAGCTATTAAGAATGCAGCAGATGCTCCAACCCCTTTTTTGCATTAAGTGTTAACTGTGGTGAAACCTGACTTCATATTTATGTGCTAAGTGTACTTCAGCATCATGCTCTCCAGGTTGAAGAGGCTGTTACAGAATTCTCCTGGTTGAGTGCCACCTGAAATCACAAAGGAATTATTCTTCTTTGATGTCTGAGAAAATGTTAAACTTCCACACAGCAACACTGGTTGGAGGACAGTTCAGGTATTCTAATTTAGCAGAAGATAGCATGGGTGCACCGCATGATTGATGTTCTGCAAAAATGTGATAACACCTTGATCATTTTAATATTGAAATTATTTTTCAAGAGTCACTTCATTATCACCTGGCATCAGTGACACTAACAATAAGATTTTGATAACAAGACTACAGTTTTTTTTTCCCCAACTGCAGATACACAGATATTAAAGCGCCGCAAATGACTAAAGATTCTTCCCCTCAATTCTCTGAAAATTTTTCTAATCAAAAAGAGGAGGAATAGCTTTCACACTCCAGGATAACAATCATTTAATATGTGGCATTTCTGGCAGCTAACGCAGTCTTTGAGCCCGGTGAGCAGCGGGCCACAAAGAAGCGACTAATGGCATAACGACTATACTTGTCTGTTTCTGTTCAACGTTGTCATTTCATAAAGGCCGCTAACTGCTGCATTTGTATTACAGGTAAACTACAGACCGAATGCGGGCACACATCGACTCAAAATAGCAGATGAGAGACACTTTAATTAAAAATCTTCCTGCGCATGCCTCAGAAATGTGATTACACATAAGGACACCCTTCTCAAACTTTGAGAAAATGGAGTTCATTTTCTAGCGGGGCATAAAAACGTGCACAATCGCTCTCCGATTTGATTATGATTCAGGGTGGGTTGGTCCAGACTGGTCTCCTAATACCCACTGCCACACCAGAATCGGTGTAATTGCCGGCAACATTCACAGATTAATATTTTGCTTTGGTGAGCGGGTGCCGATAAACAGATGGGTTATGTGTACGTACTTAAGAAAAGGAGACAGTAGAAATGGCTCCATCTCCTCCATGCTGCTCCTTCACAGCAGCCAAGGCACCATTATATTTATCTGACTGCTGTTACATGAAAAATACCGAGCGCCTGGCTCTCTGCGAACATGTTGGTTGGCAAGCCCGGCAATGCTTCTGTTTTCTGGACTCCTTTTAACTGCGGTCCATCACCAGAGGCAAAACCAATAGATCACAACTTCATCCAAGTACAAGAATATACTGTACAGCATTTTCATCCGTCTTTCCTTCTTTGCCTCTATTTACAGCCTAGTGTGCACATCAATCAAATTACACTCCCTTTACCCTGCAAGGCAGCTCTCCTTCTTTGGAGAACAGGGTGAAATAAAACTAAATACATAAACGGCCTTCAGCCACCGTATTGTAACTTGCTGACCATAACAAAAGAAGTTGTTTTCGCTTGGCCTTTACTAATAGGATAAATGCCTTGGGGAAATTTCTAAATGAATTCCTCAGGCCAAAGCAGCTCCCTGGGCCAACCTAAATCGTGTTTGATATAGAAGGATTATCCCTGATTGAGTTTATTGTAAAGACGCTTGTGACAAACGAGAGAAACCGCAATACTTCCACAGAGGTGTGCCTCGCCCGACAATGAGGCTCTGTGGTTTAATACACAAACATACACTTCTGTATATTGCTGCTGATGCTGCAGCTGCATAATCATCCGCCTACAGTGACTGGTTACTCTAAATATGCAGAGACAGTTCTCCGTCATACACAGCAGATGAGGTGAGAAGACCACTGCTAAATGGTCCCGGCTCTGAGGCAAATGCATTGTCTTACCTTGTCGGGTGCAGAGCTCCCTGCCTGTTCAGGGGGAACTAGGACTAAAGCCCTTAATCCCCGCCTTGATTCACGATAGCCTGCTAGGTTTTCAAATGTCATCAGCAGGGAAGGGTGTCCTGCTCCTACCCCACATGCTTAGCCCATTAATACAAAAACAACACCCGGGTACATCCATTTAGGAATAGAAGCACACGCACGGTAAAGTCAGGCAGCTGTATATCTATTTATATATAGTAACACACACTCATGCCAACACTCATAAACAGGCATCAGTGCCAAGAGCAATGAGGACTTACAAGTGTGGTTTTGGTTATGAGCACTGGTAATAAATCATACTAAATATGGGCTGCAGCTCTATGTGTTAATACTATGATTAGTACCAACTTCATTCTTACACCAATTATTCCTCATTTGCCAGGAAAATTAAAACACAGTGTTCATGGTGGAATAGATTATTTCTTCTTTAAAAAAAAAAAAAGAAAAAAAAAGAAAGAATATGGTTTCATCAGTTACTTTCTGCTGGGAGACAGAGGCAGAGGTAGCATCCCTCACAACCAGTGCTCTGGTTCACTACAAGGACTCCAGCACTTCACTGTAACATCACATGGGACTTGTGATGAGTAATGCTTTGTTGTCTGGAGGACGGGTCCTGCTGTGTAGGCTACAAGTTGTATACAGCTGTACACAACCAGCCGCACATAATAATAGGATTTTATAAATAGGTGTAAGAACATGACAGAGTGCACAGAAACATATACACCTTTCAGATACACTCCACGCGTGTAACGTGTGACGTTTGGGCTCATGGTAGACTCTACTTTTGGAACATTTACATGCAAGAAAAATCAAAGATGCAGTAAGGTTGTCTAAGGCCAGATCACATCAGTTCATTTCAATCGGACCAATTACTGATCATTATCCAGTAGTTTCCCAACAACTTCAGTGTCTATGGCAGAAATGTCCTACGTGGTTGAAGTTTAATTCTGGGATGTTTGAGATGCGCCTTCTTTAGTAAAATCTAGCTGCGGAGGTCAGCAGCAGTCTGAAGTAAATCATCTCCCACTCACATCTCACTATTGTTCTAGTTTCTCTCACAAGCTCCGAGACGTGAAGTTAGTTTTTTCTTTCTTGCGGGAGCGCTTGCGCACAACGCGAGCGCCGCACACACACACCATTTAGTAGGCTATGGTCCTCAGCTTTAGGGGTGGCAGTGAAACTGATGATCCTCCTCTCATTCATTCATGATAGGACAAGTGTCCGCGTACCGTCTAAACTCCTGCCACAAAGGAGGTGAAAATGAAGCGTGCACACAGTCAGCGTGGCGGCTGACTGGGCGCTCACCTACCCGGCCGCTCGCTGCTCCTGTCCCCCGGCGTTTGTCCTTGTTTCGCTACGACGCTGCTTATGTGTGAATGCTGTCTTTATCCCGCAAAGACCGCTGTTGCATTTTACTGCAAAAGGCACAGCTCGGTGCACTGGCAGCGGCTGTGTGCTGGTCGGTCAGTGGCCTGTCCCTGCTCCGCGCGGCACGTCACCAAGTGGAGTGGTCAGGACTTGGCAGACGCGTCTTTCTGAGCTCGCTGCGCGGCGGCGGCGGATCTGAGATGTACGCGACTGCTTGGACGGACTGGCACACCGTGTGGCCACTTTACTCCCGATGCTGCTCCTCCCCTTTCAATTTGTTTTCGCTCACACAAGCCCTACAGCGCCCCCCACCCGCCACCTCCTGTAATTGCTGTAGTTGCAGAGCTGTTATTCGCCGCACAGCATCAGTGTTGGACGATACGGCTGTCCTCACAACAGGGTCCTGGGATCATCAGGGGTCACTGAGGGATACATGCAGAGCCACGGTTAGATAAATTCTTACTCTATCGTCTGGAGAAAAAAAAATAAACATCAAAAATCGCTGATTATTAAACATCTGTTTTGTAAACATGGTGAACAGACATGCTTAAAAATGTCCACCTGCTTCTCCACAGGTCAAAATCTCACTGAAAACATCATCTGTTGCATTTTTTTTTTATTCTTGGCCCACCACTGTCCAGAGCACTGCTTTTTTTCCTCCCTACCTGGTAATTAAATGCTGGCAATTACATTCACTTTGCATCCGAGTAGTAAATCAGCTTCTGATTAGATGGCTAGAATGAAAATCAGCAGGCCGCTCTCTGGCTGGATCCAAATCTCCCTTAAATCAATGTCCTTTCTGCTTCTCTAACCACTTTTCCATGAACACACTGAACAATGTGATGCCGTTAAGCAAAGAAGGAATCACATGAAGTTAGGAGCAGATAGTTACCGTGCTGAGAGACACTTCACCGTTACACAATAGGAGAAGAATGACATAAGAAAAAATTATGTCTGACTTTATCACATTTCTCTTCTTTTTTCTTGCACTTAAACAATTCAACTAGCTCTTATCTTGACTGCCTCTTAGATAGGATATTTATTGGACAATTAACTCAGGCAGAAACCTTTCAATCCTCTGTTTCAGCCAACACAGCACCAGTAAATACTGTCCAGATCTTCTTAACCCCCTTTTAAAGCTTTCCAGTCGTTGCTTTAGGAGCTGTATGTTCTGATCTGATGGATAATCACTATGTCAGAGACACACAATGTAGAATCTGTTGGTTTTAGTTGTCTTTTCTGCTCTCACTGTGCACATCACCTTGCCTGATTAGTTCTCCTCTCAGGACCGTGTAGGCGTGTGCACGCTGTTTGATTGACGTCTCCATCGGTCAATTAAGGCGGGGAAGCATTATTAAGTGTGTATTGTTTGGTGACATCACATAATTTCATTAATCGCCCCGCACAACCGGCCTGAGGCGAGAACACCTTTGTTCAAACTTACTCAGCTAGTAAAGAACAGGGTGAGTCAAGTATAATCTTACAATAATACAAAATAAATAAATAATCCCCATTCTGACCGAAGCACAGGTGGAATTAGTAAATTCATTATGGATTCAGTTAAGCTGCTTCGGTGTGAGAGAGGGCGCTACCACTGGGCATGCTGGTGCTCTTTGTCACAGTCGAATACAACACAGTGATTGTTAATGTCATTAATAACACCTGTGCTTTTCCTGTTTTGACAAGTCATAGTGAGCTCTCTGAAAAGGCCTGTGGGATGGTAATTGCTGGAGGAAGAAAATACCAATAAGCTAAAATGTTCTGCATTTCCTGTGCTGAGTTATCCTCCTGTGTTATGGTCATATACCAGCTCTGACCCTGCTGCAGGCGACATTTAAAATACGTTAAAACTTAGTTTTCCTAATGTTTTATTGCTGCTATTGTTGTTGTTGTTGAGAAAATAATTAGATTCAGAATATTTAGGGCTCAAAGACACATGCTGGACTTGAACGGAGAGTGAACATGATTGATTGTGTTTGATTTCACATATGATGCCTAATTAGACCTCTTTTCAGGACCAGGCAGAAGTGTTTCATTTACCTAAAAAATATCCCTTGGTTTTGTTGTACCCAGCATGTGAATGGTTTATTTGATTTGATTTATGAAAGGGCAAAACAGAGCTTTAAAAAAAAGAGTAAAATACTCACTTTTAACCATAGCAGAGTGTAAATATCATGTATACCGCATTGCACAAGTTAAGTATATGCGCTCCAAAAGGCCTGGGTGGAATACTTGAGTGCCTCCCACTCCAACCAGACAACCAGCACTGCATCAAAATGTCACACTTGGCAGAAAAGATAGTGGGCCTTATCAGGGGTCAAATTCTATTTTGCAGTAATTTCAGAAGTCTTTCAGCTGTGCCTCTCAGCCATGGCAGCATGTAAGATGGTGGGCGAGCGGATGTAATTTGTTGCAGAGCCCAGTGAGCCTAATCTGAGCCAGCAGGTACCAGTCTGAATTAAAAGGGACTTTTGCATTGTACAAACAAAGCTCCCAGCTGAGATTCTGGTTTTATGGAATGTCTCCCCCCTAGGAAAATTAGTATCATGTTCAGTGATGGAGCAGCCACTGTGGGGCCATTTGATGATGATAGGCTTAAATTTAATAGCGTGACTCAGAAATCAGGATGAGAGAAAAGATGGGGGTGAGCAGGATGCACAGTGCATCTCCACACTTAATGGCAGCCTTGATAAAGATGCGATACAAAGAGAAAGGAACAATGAGCTGTTGTTACATGATTATTAACAAAATTGTAGTGCATTCTGCATGTGCAGTGACATCAAAGAGACGACCTATCTAACCCGTGATTTGAAATAGGCTGTTATGAATTTGGTATTGGGACTGATCGGGATCCTCAAATAACCTTGAGTACAAAAGTTAATGTTTGGAAAAGTTTCTAACGCGTAAAGCTGGTGCGTTGAATTCAAAATAAATCAAGGAATAAGCATTTACCTCCCAGCAGGAGTTTATTAATTTTTTAATGAAATCTTAACAGTAACCGATTTGGAAAATAAATGGTTCATCTGAATAAAACTATATTTTTTCCTGGAGGCCTCTGTGTGGTCAGCCATGTGGAAAGTGGCTGTGTTATCTTTACTAGTTATTTTGCCATCACTTACCTGGAGTGGCCATGATTCTGCAGGGCAACTTGTTACTCATGCTCTTTAGTGTACCCATATGTGACAAAATCTGCAGCCTGTAAACAACTGTAATTGGACTCAGGAGGCAGTGGGGAAGAAAACAAACTACTTCCCTGAGTCTGGCTATCTTTTCATCTTTTATCAAGATTTAGTTTCTTTATAATCCAAAGGAACAGAATGGAAAGAGAGACCAAATATTGATGAAGAAAGAAGCCAGCCGTGTGCCTTCCACACAAGAGTTTTGTGTCTAGTGCGACAGAGTTTTGAAAAAGAGAAGTTGTAAAGGAGTGAGAGAACTGTGAGGACTGTGAGTGTGTGTGTGAAAACAGTGAAACCTGGGAACATTTTCTTTTCTCTTGTTGGCTGATGCTTTCATTCATTTCCACAAACGCTCGATCAATGTCTGTCTATCCATCTATTATTTACTTCGGGCTATATATCAGCCCAGTTGCACTTTGCACTTTAACATCAATGCCACTGCACTTAGCTGCTGTGCTAGTGTTATTCTTTTATAGCTTGTGTACAGTATATCTCTGTCAAAGGGCGTGAAGCATTTCAATGATCCCACAGTTTGTGCTGTGCCAAGTGTGACACTTCCACAATGTGTAACTGCCTCTGCAAAACAAGAGAAAGTTTTTTTTATGCAACTTTTGCTCCTTCTGTTTTCTGTTGCAAACGGTGACTCTGAATAAATGCCTGGCAGGGTGTGAAATGGAGAAACGGTGGTAGAGTTCAATAAATTAACCTCATGCCAAGTCTCCAGAAATATTTTCAAATCAAATTACTTGTAGCTTAGATTTTTGTAAATGTTCGCACATCCTCCCTGAGCTGAATTCTGAATAAAGAGTTTTCACTTGAAACAAGTGGAGATAGGCCTATGTGATTTGTGCCTGATAAGTTGCATCAAAAAAGCATGAAAAAAAAAACAATGGAAAAAATGTGAATGTAATTCACATCTGTTCACAGTATTTTCCATATTTTTTCCATTGGTTGAATATTGTCGATTTACTATCATTTCAGTTAAACGGTTGTTATTTTGTAATTCAAAGACTTGGGAATGGGGAAATACGTTAAAAGCTGTGATATGAACTGAAAGACTGAGGACAGGATTTTTACATCTGAAACCACTTTTGAATTTATGAGGTCAATGCTATTTGTGGGAGTGTAAATTCTATTTTCAAACGTCAGAGGATGGCATGCTGGTTCGTCTTTGTTTTAATAAGAAAAAAAAAATGCATTTTCCTTGCATGTCTGAGATGAAATTCTTCATAATCAAGTTTATAAGCATGAGCAGATACAACCTTCAGTCCTTTCACGGATTCACTTCGGCAATAAAGTAGTGTTAAAACGACTCCACCCTTGTGTGGGAGACTCATGTTGGCAATATTGTTTAAGTAGAATTACAGAAAAGGGGAGCGTCAACAGATTTATCCTATTACAAGGAAATGAAGGAGACAGTGAGTCTGTGTTTATCCATTATGAAATCCATATCTGTCTGGAAATGAAAGAACATACATTCAAGCCTCTGAGCCACTTTTTTTTTTTTTTGTTTTTGCAGATCATGATCTGACCAGCAAAGAATTTGCTTCTTTAAATGATTAATTAGCTGCTATGATTCTTTGATCAGCCTTGGAAAATCGATGAACGTTAACATGCTGGGGGAGGCACATTAAGGGCATCTTCAAAAAGGGATGCACAGGCACAACAAGTTGGGCAAAATTTATATTCAGGGTGATTCTGCCTCTGTGAAGAGAATGGAGCATCCATGCCAGCTTTTTGGGAAAGAAAATGTTAAAAAAAAAAAAAAAAAAAAAAACCTTGTTAAA